>JABSTR010000633.1:0-41416 GCA_013339765.2 Haemaphysalis longicornis | reverse complement strand
CCGCCGCAGACGACCACCCCACTGAAAACTGTGATTCCACCACCTTCACTGCGCAAACGGTCAGGGGCCGCACGCGGCATACTCCCGTACCTGTGAAAAGTTTCACCAGGAAAAAAAGATCATCACGTGAAAGTAACTGAGAACATCTCCTTCCCAGAGGCGCGAAAGAGGTTCGCCTCTTTCCCTTGGGGAGGTACGCCGACGCAGCTCGCCGGGTGGCGGAGCGGCGTCTGGTTTCGGCGGGGACCCAGTACCGCGAGTCGGACTTGGTCCCCCTCCGCCCCCCCCTGGGTTGCCTCAGGCAGCCCAACCCCTCCGCACCACTCGCTGAGCCAGCAGCGGCTGTGGGGCAACCACGTCTGGTGGAAGCGATGCTGCATCCTCCACTTCCACTCCAGCGTCCCAAACCACAGGCGAGGACGCAGAGGAGATGGACGGGGGAGCCAGCGGCAGCTCCCACCACAACCGCACCGCCTGCGCCATCCGAGGCGTTCCTGAATCCCTCGGTGGTTGCGGTCAAGGAAAAGCGCGTCCCAAAGGGTTCGCGGTCCAGGGAGCCTGATCCCTCAGGCGCTCCGAGGACATCCGAGGATGAAATTGAAGTCGGTCCGTTTTTGTCTGCGGTGCACCGCAAGGAACGCGTCCCGACGCCAAAGCCTCCCGACAAGCCAAAAAAGACGAGAATCACAGCCCCGAAAGACGACACATAAACAACACAGTCCAGTAGCTCCGAACACTTCATAATGGGAAGAGAGAACATAGTTACAATGGAACTGCAGAGGCCTCCTTAAAAATCTTGACGATGTAAATAAAATACTGCATGCTAATCAGCAAGTGTAATGTGTGTTCAGGAAACACATTTGAATTCTAAACACACAAATTCCTTGAATAGTTACCTGGTATACAGAAAGGACAGGGATGGCTGCACACACTCTTCTGGGGGTGTGGCCATAATTGCCCGAAAATCCTTAGCATGCCACCCTGTCACTTTGAACACTATCCTTGAGGCTGTAGCAATACGCTTAATAATATTTAATAGGTTGATAACGGTATGCTCCATATACATTCCTCCTGATGTTTACTTTAAGCTCTGACTTCGAGGCGCTGGTTGACCAGCTGCCCGAACCATACATCTTTACAGGCGACCTTAATGCTCACAACTCTCTTTGGGGCTCTTCAGAACGGATGCCCGAGGTCGCCTGATAGAACAATTCCTTACATCTTCTGGAACATGCCTTTTCAACAGTAAACAGCCTACATACCATAACATAGGACACAACACATACTCATATCTCTTGACTTGGCGATTGGCTCAGCAGTTCTCTTTCCTCTCCTCGAGTGGGGTTGGGCACTGACCATACGGTAGTGACCACTTCCCCACCTCACTCACATACATAGGTAAAGGCCCATGCAGTCCATGTTCCCATAATAGGTTCAATGAAGCACGAGCTAACTGGAAACATTTACACAGACATCCAAACTACACCACACATCCATAGGACACCTACAGTTGAAGAAGCTACCCAACTGCTCACGGCGCACATCCTCGACGCCGCCGAAAAGTCCATTCCCCACGCCTCTGGTGCCCGCGCAACCAGCGGAGGCCGTGGTGGAATGAGGACTGTAGGCGGGCGCGAGAGGCCCAGAACAAGGCGTGGGGTGTCCTTCGTCGGTACCCCACGTCGGGTAACCTCATTTTGTTCAAACGGGCCAAGGCGTTAGGAAAACGTGTGCGCCGTGAGCAAAACGAGAGAGTTGGCGTTCCTTCATAACATCAATAAACTCCTACACAGACACACGGAAAGTATGGACAAGAATACGGAAACTCAAAGGACAACAAACACACAGCCTGCCTCTGGTCAGCACAACAGGGGACACACGAAGACCAGGCTGACACCCTCGCACAACACTTCCAACACGTGTCCAGTTCAGCACACTACACAAACACTTTCATGAAACACAAACAACGGCCGAAAAGAAACCTATACTAGATAACAATAGGTCAACATCTTCTTATAACTCAGAGTTTTCACTGCATGAGCTGAGGGCTGCTTTGAGCACGTGTAAACCCTCAGCTCCAGGCCCAGACAACATCACATACACAATGATACAACACCTGCACGCAGACACTCTTCTAACACTCTTACACCTATATAACAAGATATGGCTTTCGGGGCACATTCCAAACTCTTGGAAGAAGGCTATAGTTGTTGCTTTTCTGAAAGAGGGAAAGGACCCGTCGTCCCCCTCAAGCTACCGTCCTATAGCCCTGACGAGCTGCCTGTGCAAGCTCTTCGAAAGATGGTAAATCGCAGGCTCGTGTACTTCCTCGAGTACAACGGTCTTCTCGAGGGCTGCCAGGCAGGCTTTAGGGTGGGGCGATCGACGAACGATCAACTGGTTGCTCTTGATTCGTACATCAAGGATGCCTTCGCGCATAAGCAGTACTGTTTAACTGTCTTTTTCGACCTCGAGAAGGCCTACGACACCGCTTGGCGCTACGGGATCCTTAGTGACCTGAAGTCATTCGGGGTCTCGGGTAACATGTTAAACACTCTTGTCAGTTACCTGTCAGAAAGAACGTTTCGAGTGAGAGTCGGTGGTGCACTCTCAAAGGGTCACGTGCAAGAAAATGGCGTCCACAAGGGTGGCGTGTTGAGCTGCACTCTCTTCATAGTAAAATGAACTCTCTTGGTAAGGCACTGCCACCCACAATCTCTTATTCCATGTATGTAGATGACGTCCAGATATCTATAAATCATGTAATATGTCAATCTGCGAACGTCAAGTCCAGCTTGGTGTCAAGAAACTTGCCGGCTGGGCAGACAAGAATGGTTTAAATTGAATCCTGCAAAAAGCTTCTGCGTTGTGTTCTCCAGAAGCGTGGGGTCCATCCGGACCCAGACATTACTCTTAATGGCGTGTCGCATTCCTGTGAACAAGGAGCACAAGTTCTTGGTGTGGTGTTTGATCACAAACTCACATTCATCCCCACATCAAGGAACTTAAAAATAAATGTCTCAAAACAATGAATATACTTAAGGTTCTCTCCCACCAATCCTATGGTTCCGACAAAGAACTCGTGCTTCGCTTGTATACTGCTTTGGTTGGGTCTCGTCTGGACTATGGCAGTGTGGTATATGGGTCGGCGACTAAGACAGCCTTGCGAATTCTTGACCCAGTGCTACACTTGGGCCTTCGTCTTTCGTCGGGTGCTTTTCGCACTAGCCCTGCTGAGAGTCTTTATGTCGAATGTAGTAAGTCGAGCCTTGAGAACCAACGAACATACATGGACTTGCTTTATGCTTTTAAATTTCATCGCTGAATAATCATCCTTTTTATCCTGTCTTTAATGATACATCACATCTCTGCTCTTTGTAAATCGCCCATCCGTTCCTCTGCCCTTTTCACTTAGAGTGAGAGAGCAAGCCTCGGATCTCAGTGCTTCGTTTTTAGACGTGTACAGGTCATCCTTTTCTAACAGTTTACCGCCTTGGCAAGTTCGCCCTGTGTCGTGCGAACCTTTCTTTATGAGACTTGATAAAAATCGTGTCCACGAGCTGCAATACTGCAGCACTTTCTGTCTTTGCAGTTTAAATACACATGTGCGGAATTTTATAGTGACGCTTCTAAACCTCTCCCTATGGTGTCGTGCGCTGCTCATGGTCCAAATTTTAATGCGGCCAGAACCATGAGCGTGCACACAACATTTTTTTCAGCAGAAGCGTAGGGAATTTTACTGATTGTACGACACATTCTTGAAAATCAAATTCCCAATTCCATCATCTATACAGATTCTTTGAGTGTTGTTCGCGCACTGTCATCGCATACACCCCCCAAAACCACATAGTTAATCTTGTATTTAACACTATCATGTCCGTGTATGCACAAAGCATCAGCTGGTCCTCTGCTGGGTCCCAGGACACGCAGGGATCGCTGGGAATGAGTTGGCAGACGAGAGTCCGCTGATGCTGCACTCAGGAACACTGTAGACATACAGCGATACCTACACAGACCTCAAGCCACACATAAAACAACACCTGCGCAGAACATGGCAAACACACTGGGACGAAAAGACAGACAACAAACTACATGTAATAAGCCACACTTGGGACGGTACACATCTGACTCACACAACAGACACGCGGAAGTCGCCTTGGGTAGGCTGCGGATAGGGCACACCCATGCGACGCACTCGTATCTGCTGACGGGATCTTCTAGACCCCAGTGCAGCAGGTGCGGAGAGGCCCTATCCGTAGTGCACATACTAATCACATGCAAGGCACTTCACACAACACGACGCAAACACTTCAGAGAACTCTACAGACAACATATCCCACTACATCCATCGCTGTTTCTAGGTGACGATGCCATGTTTTCCGTGAAACGTGTGTTTGAGTACTTGTCAGACGTGAAGTTTTTAAACCTCATCTCCTATCACGCATAATCATCTCTGGCCCTATACCCAGCCATCACCATTGCCGTTAATTGATTTTATTGTTCTTTTGCTTTAGTAGCCACTATTTTATTTTTAGATACTTTTGTTTGGCGCTCTTTGCCCCAGCTGGCCTTGCGCAAAAAAACTCTAACCATCATCATCAAGAGTGACTACGGTTCCATTGCCTCAACAAGTGGTTTGATTTGTCCCATATTTCTGAGCGCCACAGTTGATTTCGAAATGTCAAAATACTTAGTTCTACCTAGTGTAAAGGTTCTGTTTATTTGTGGCAAACATTTGACACCCCAACAAGAAATAAAAAGTTGTTCTTGTGTTTTTAGTCGTTTTTAACAGCAACCCCCTTGTAACTTTGCAATGAAATATAGCTGTGAATAGAACTTTGGAAAACCTTCAACTATATTTCCTGGCTCCACACTCCACCTAAGGGGTCTGTATAGTGCAATGCTATAGCGTATTAAGACAGAGGGCGGTTCTCCATGATGCCCGAAATCTCAACATGCCGCTTTGGTTAAGAGATAAGAAAAGCATCTGCCACAGCGTATGACTGTTTGGATAACATGCAAGGTCGATTCACACGTCAATTGAAGAACAATTTCATTCAGCAACAATGTAGGCAGCCACACGGCTCGTGTTGAGATCGTTCGAGGATTTGAAGAATGCGTTCCTGAGTACAAGCCGGTCTCCGCTAAATTTTGCTGCAGTTAGTGATGATGCCTGCACAACGGCTGACGCACAATAGAGGGCTGGAAAGAAAAACTTTTTAAATCTTGCCACCTAACGTGGGTAGTAGTCGGCCGTGAGCCCTTGAACTCTGGCGGAGCCTTCAGCGTGCTGAAAATCCCAGTGCTACCTTCAGGGCGTGAGCTGAGCATAACGATCTGTTACTGTTCATCTATTAGTGGTTGTTTGTCCATTCGTGATCACTTCGGGCTATTCTAGTAATATGTGCGCCAGGTCCGCATATATCTGACATTTACGACCCTCGAGTGGGTACCGCTCTGGTTAGCAATAGCTGAAAAAACTAGGTGGGAATCATAGTGTGTCTGGCGGAGTCGTCAGACCACGGATTATCGCTTGGGTGAGTATTGTGTGGATGGGTAGCGAATATCTGTGCACAGATAGGTAGCGGGCGTGGTCTATATAAAAAGAACTTGTAAGGTCACTGTATAACACCATACTGTCCCTGCCGACATGGGAACGAGGTCCCCGTGGTAACCGCCGACCGCTCAGTCTGTTAAGTCTCGAGCGGCATTTAGCACGGGCTCGTTCCCTGTCAGAACGGAGTGGACAAGGTTCCGCCATAGGTTATCTTTCCTGTCGGGTGTCTTGTATAAAGACCAGATATTAAAAGTGCGGACGCCCCTCTGAATACTTGCCCTTGTGAGACCCGAGGATAGAATTAGAACTAGCTTCGACAACACCCGTGGCAATATCTATGGAACGGAAGAATGCAAAATACGTAATCTGGCATTGGAATTTCCCCGGGTATCGCCCCAAACGGGGCCATTTTGAGCGATCCATAAGTACTAAGATCACAGATGAGGCGCCCGACGTTATATGTCTGCATGAAACCCGATGTCTGACGAAAACAGCAGGATACAAACCTTACTATAAGGCCTGCGATCCGGCTTCTTGCGACATAAGTGCTTCAGTGGCAACTCTCGTTAAACGTAACATACCAGCCATTTGTCACGACACCGACGTTACGACTGTAGATCGCGTCCTCGTGGAACTCATATTGAGTAAAAAAAGAACTCGGGGGAGCTCATTCGTTCGAAACCTGTACAGCCTTCCGAGAAAACAAAACAGATTCGCGAACCCTTTCCGCAAAGCATTAGACATTGCCAAGCTCAAAACACTAGTGATAGCAGGCGACTTCAACGCCCACTACCCTGCCTGGGGGTACAGGTGGAAAAGAACCAAGGTGCGGAGTCTCTGGCTGGATGCCCAGCGCGACCGCCTATCCCTGGTCAACGGCCTGACGTACCCCACTAGGGCGGGCAACACCGTAAGCGCGGATACCTCACCAGACGTAACTTTCACAAAGAACGTCCGACAAGGCGCCAAGGGGGCATATACACAAGAAAATCTGGGAAGTGACCACTATATAGTCGCCACAATACACGAAGCGCGCCCTAAAACACCAGGGAGATGAGAAGATCAAAATCAGAGACTCGGACCAGTTCAGGAAGCTTAGAGCAGCCGAAAGGGATTTACACGAAGATAGAGCGGAGACGCATGATATCGAGGACATTAAATCTTGGGCCGAACAGCTTCACACCTCTGTGGAGAAAGCCACAAAGACTATCCCAGAGGAAGCCGGAATGCAACAGGCAGACTCAAAACTTCTACAGATGTTTGAAGCGAAGCACGGCTTGGAGAAACGGGTGCGCGAACAAAACTCAACTGTCCTACGCGGCTCGCGATTATCAATAAGCAAATCGAAGATTACACCACTCAGCTGTCACGCGAAAACTGACACAACACCTGCGATGGCATGGAACGACGGATTGGCCCGGCGAAATCATGGGATATCCTTCGATATCTCATTGAGCCAACCGGCAGCAAGACAGAGCTAAGGCTAAACCTAAGCAAAATTTTACACACTTACAAGGGCATGGACGATTCCCTAACCGAAGAAATCCATTACCGATATATCGGGACAAATCCTAAAGAAAATCTTAAATCATATGCGGGAGCTGAAAACCCAACTCTGGGCAGCCCGTTCACCACGGTGGAGGTCCGGGGGGCCATACATGATCTCCGTACCAGGTCTACCCCCCTCCCCCCCCCCCCCCCCCAGGGCCGGACGGTGTAGCAAATAAAATGTTGAGAAACGTAGACGAAGACTCTATTACGTCTCTCGCCAAAAACATAAATTTATTTTGGAGCATAAGCATGATCCCCAGACAATGCAAGACCGCTAAGATTGTATTGATCCCGAAACCACGAAAAAAACTAGAGCTAGAGAGCCTAAGTCTTCTTGCCTGGGGAAGTTAATGCGGCTTGTAGTTGTGAACAGACTCAACGGGTGCATACATGAGAAGGGGCTTTACCCTCATACCATGATAGGATTTCGACGCAAGCTATCAACTCAAGACGTTATTTTGAGGCTTACACACGGGATTATCGACGGGACTGGCTGCTCTCCTCTAGACATCAGGGCAGTACTGGGATTGGATTTGACTAAGGCTTTCGACAACGTTAGGCATGACGCGGTGCTGGAAAACTTGGCAAACCTAAGCGTGGTTCCTCGAACAAACGACTCTGTGAAAAACTTTGGCACGGACCGGACAGCCACCCTAACGATCGGGGGCATCGAATCTGGCGAGTTGGAGTTGGAAAGCAGGGGCACACCGCAAGATCCGGTTCCTTCACCATTCCCATTTAACGTCGCTATGATCGGCCTCCCAGATATGCTACAAAAGATAGAGGGTCTACAGCACAATATCTATGCCGACAACGTAACCCTTTGGGCGGCGGGAAACAGCGACGGACAGATACAAGACGTCCTGCAGAGGGCCATAGATACAGTCAAAGCGTACTTGAGCCGAGAGGCTTGGATTGTTCCCCACAAAAGTCAGAGCTCCTACTCTGCCAACCGGCCCGGAGGGGACTCAAATCGACAACCAAAACGTCACCAATCCAACTCTATGGCAACGGGGGCCAGCTCATCCCAATGGTAAACAGCCTCAGGGTGCTTGGCCTCCGAATTCAGGCTAACGGACATAATATCGAAACTATAAGGCACTCGAATCGAGCCTCTCTCAAGCAGACCGACTCCCCTCGCGAATCGCCAACCGGCACCACGGGATGAAGGAAATTAACCTCATCCGATTAGTTCAGGCATTCCTTGTTAGCCGCGTGATCTACGTCACCCCGTACCTGATGGACGATGAAAACAAAATAGACGCCATGATCAGGAAGGCCTTCGAACAGGCAGAAGACACACCCATCACTACCTCGGATGAGCGTCTCGAGGCACTGGGCCTGTATAATACTCTAGACAACCGGATCGAACCTCAGAGGATCGCACTACGGGAGTGGATTTCTAAGAGCCCGACTGGGCACACAATTTAAGCTCCCCTTGGCATCAACTACGAATCTCGAGGTGTAGCTTAATTTGTACATCCCATCTGAGATCAGGACGAACATATACGCAGCACTGTGGTTTGTTGTTTTCTTTCCCTAGTGTCCGTGATTAACTGCGCTACCTTCAAGATGTCCCATATACGTCCCGCCGCTGCCCAAGAACATGCACCCCGTACACAACCCAGAACGCAGACGCGCAAAGCACAGGCACTGCAAAAAAATTATTCGAGGTCTGAGGACGTGGTTTACGTGGACGCCGCTTACTACGACGATCGTGACACCATGGCCGTAGCCATGGTAAATCGACAGGACGATTCAGTCGCTTCTGGCACAATCCTAACGACGTCGCCGGAAGTCGGGGAGGAGGCGGCCATTGCCCTGGCAATGACGGCAACTAGCAAATACAAACGTATATTCAGCGACCCCAAGTGGGCCATCCTGAATTTCTCGAGAGGGCGCGTGTCGTCGGAAGCGCTTAAAATCCCGCTGGCCGGTCTTTTGCCGCGATCGGGTCAAAGGGGTCCAAATAGTCTGCCCACCGGCCACTCACGGCGAATGACAACACGCACGCCGTGGCTGGAAGTCTAACCAACCGAGCCGACGCCGAGAATTCCACCGTCGACGCGCACTCGTTTCGCCTGTCGGGGCGGGACAGGCTTGTGTCGTATCGGGACAACCTAGATCATTACAGCCTTGAAAGAGCCACATACCCTGCGCCGCACAGAACTGTAGCTAAGTGGCAATCGGTGGCTTGGCGTTTGCTAAAAACCAACACGTTCCCTAACCCTGTAGCCTACGGCCGCTGTTACCCGGGGCTGTACACTGCTGAATGCAAAATTGGTGAAGGCAGAGCGGACCTCCCGCACGAGGTTGGGTCGTGTCCAATGAACAGTAAACAGGTCCAGCAGAAAGGACGCCCTTTCTTAGACATTACAACAGTGGAGCAGTGGGAAACCGCGCTGCTCAACTCTAATCCCGAAGTGCAAGTCGAACTCGTCCGGATGGCTGAAGACGCCGCCGGGGTCCAAGGACTCTTGGCTGCTGCTTTAAACGAGGAACACGACCAAGGAGGACCACCAGCCTCTTCCTTTTCCCGCTGGGCACAGAGTCTCTGTCTTCTTGTGTTTTGAACCATTTGTGTCCAGTACGAAGGAAAGTATAGAGGCCAAAATATTTTATCGTATAGAAAAGCGGCGATCCGTAACCCGAAGGCTATATCAATTTCAATAAAGGGAACGTAAATTGAATTTCGATTACGAAATTTCAAGCGGCCTGTGGCTCTTATAATATTAAACCACTAGAGTATTTAATTGGGTAATTGGGGTTTGGGATAGTTTATATTCCATTTAAAAATCTAAAAAAGCAGCCCGAAGGCCCCGAGATCCCACAAATGGTGGCTGTTATAGACGACGGCATAGAAACTTTAATTAATGTTTGCAAAAAACGCATTCGTACCTTGACATTGTTACTCCCCCCGCCCGGTTTCAAGGTCAGCAGCTACATAGTTGTAATTCCACACGAACAAACACGCTAAAAAACCTTACATAAAACACATATGTGCGAAAATGACGGGAGGCTTCTCTGACAAAAAAAACTTGGAGATTAAAAATGGCCTACAACAGTGAAATCATAAATAAATACAGCAGAGCTATTCATATCAGAGAAAAATCAAAATTTGCATGCTACAAACACTTTTACAACACTTACATGGAAGATGTACAACTCGTAAAAATAGAAACGAAAAAAAAAGAAGAAAGCTGATGCAGTTAAAAACAAACGCTACATTCTTAGCGAAAAATGCGCACAAACAGTACTCTATACAAATAAATGAAGCCCATCTTTGAATGTAAGTCGATTTCCGTTGCACATTAAGACATCCAAAGTTTGAGGACAAGACTTTGCATGAAGTGGTTGCGATATTTTGTTCTAGGGGGACGGAGCGTCCACTAATCAGGTCGTTTCGTGTTGTAGGAATGCTTTTAAACGGTGAGGTTGGATATAGTACACATAGTAAATGTTTGCCTTATTCTTTAGGCAACCCAGGCCTTCTATAAACGGTAATTATAGTAATTGTTTTTGCTGACTAGAACAAACGATTTGAACAAACATCTAGTCTGTTGGTCTGCTGCAACGTTGGTAGAAATCGAAAAGCTTTATTTGCAACCTGCATATTTTAGCAAGATTTGAAACCGTTGTTGGGCCCCAAACAAGACAACAATATTTCATTACGATATGCTGTTGGGCTAGTTGGTGCATATTGCTTCAAGAAAAAGAGCGCTACAAACCAAGTCAGAAAAAAACGAAAAACGACGAACCAGGTGCGCATCTGTCTCGTCCTCCTTCCTTCTTTCTGAATTGGTTTGTAGTGCTCTTTTATTGAAGAAAAGGACAGTTTATGCGCAACCGGAACAGCAAGTAATAAATTAGTAACTCTGTCTTCGTCCGACATAGGTCACCACTTGGGTAAAGCAATCTGGTGATCCTCGACAGTTTGTTGACAATTTGGTCAACGTGCAATTCCCAAAGCATGTGTTCGATGAAAACTACTGATAGAAGTTTTAATGCTGGCTACAATCTCCACAGAACACTGATGTAGAACTAAATAATGGTTTTTATTGGCCTATTTACCTTTGCACGAAAAAACACTACCCCATATTTTTCAGTGTTATTCAAGAACCCGTTGCAACAAGCCCATACGGGTAATTTTCCAAGGACCTCTTTACCTCGTTGATTTAATCCCTCGCTAGCCTCGTTTGCGATAAACAAACTCGTGTCTTCTGCGTAAATTATGAACTTCTTTGACGGGTCTATCTGCACAATGTTAATATTATAAATATTAAATTAAAACGGTCTTAGAATACTGCCCTGGGGAACGCGCGAACATATTTTCTATATATTCGACTTGCAATTGCAATATTGTCACAAATTAGAAACCATGACTGATATAATATGCAGTAAGGGTAAAGGCCGCGCCTCGAATACCATAGGATTCCAGTTCATGTGCAAGAATATTGCGATCAAGAGTTACGATCAAACGTTATCAAAACTATTTTTTTACATCAAGCGTAAACATCAAATCGTGGGAACAAATGAAAACAAACACCAAATAAAATTTGTAACGTAGACAAATAACCTCCGACTTTCTTACTGGTTACCAGAAATTCTCTTTATTGAAAACTTTATGTCATAACTTTTCTATATTCGTTCTCCGTTCAAGTCTACCGAAGTATTAACGCGAATGCACCTTGCTTCTTAAAGCCTACAGTATCTTACCGACCTTTATGTTGCAAACTCGGTCTGAAAGTACATGCCAAAGCCAGTACATGCTGATTGGAGGAAGTAAAACATGAGATCAGAACAGGCTGTAGTGACTCATGAATTAAGGACAACGTGTGGGTAAATTAATAAAAGCGCCCTTTCTAACACCTAAATGGAAAATGGCGACTAATTTAGCTCACAAACTGCGTCAACGGACGGAGTGCATTTGTAGTTTAGCGTGTATAAGTGATTACGTAATTATCTATGTCCAAAAGAGGAAGACTCTAACAGGCCTACCGAACTGGTAATAATTGTAGAGAATGGTGCGCGCCGTCGTGCCTCCTGTGCGAAGTTGTGCAGCTTCGTACAAGCTAAACTTGCTTCTTTATAAGGTACGCGTACGTCGCACTGCGCGACCCGCCACAGAGGCCCTGCCGGTTGTTTCATGGTTTCCACAAACAATGCTCACCCAGCGGAAAAGTGAAAGTTCCCCTCTCTGCACCACCACTCTCAAAAGGGGGAAACGCCTTTGGTGCACTACAAGATTGCCAACCAACAAACACACACAACGGTCTTGCCGGTCCGGAGAAACGCAAGACATTGGTGAGGAAGAGCGACACCCTGGCACAGCTTTATCTTACAGGATGTTCAACGTCGCTGCGGCATCATTCTCCATATTGTTTAGAGCTCAAGCACCTGGCCCACGTGCGAGCCATTCCGCCACCACAATACACTTTCCCGTGGATCGTTGAGCTACAATGCCGGGATACGTGTTTTACGCAGATACACCCCGTCCCTCGCCCCCTTCGGAGAGCTAACATGCCGTGCACGATCGTCAGGACTGCTCTTGCGGGTTAGACAAAGACGTGCAATAGACGGGAGAAAGGGGTTGCACACTACAACTTCTACAATTTGTTGGCGCTACTGGACGGCGGTGCGGAATCGTTCGGCGGGTAATCTTGCCGCCAAACCACCACGTATGACGGTGAGTGCGTTTACATAAGGTTATCCACGCGGCTTTCGAGGATTAATTGGTCATCCGTCGCAAGAATTGTCGTCGGTCTGCCGCCGCGGCTTCTAGAGTTGACATTGTCCGCTTCATCGCCCCTTCCAGTCCAACGCAAATACGAAATACTGCTCGCCGGTTTCTTTTCAGTTTCACCCATCAAGAACACGTGCATCTCGCTTGCTGCCGCCACTTACTGACAAGCATTACTGCTAAGTTCGACAATGCTCGGCGTCGCCTTTCAGCCTCGGTAGCACTCCTCACGGATCAATAGCAGTCGTTTCTAGTTTGTCGCTTCCACTTATTCGCAAGCCTTGCTTCACCCATTACAATACCTATTGTAACACCGGACAAGAAAAGTCTGAGAGTGCAGGCCTAGGGCGACGAGAAAACAGCTCCCGCGTTTCTTTACCTCAAAGCAAATTGCCGCCACGCAGACCAACTTCAGCGTGTCGGTTCTTTACTCCGTGACTGTTGTGATGTCTTTGAGGGTTATAAACGCGAAATTCACTACTCTCACGTCAGGGATAATGCCAAATTTCTAGAAGCTCGTAGAGCGGAATTTGAGCAACAAAATATCAATGCGGCGGCGGGGGGAGTAGGGGGGGGGGGGGGGAGCCCGGACATAAAACTTCTTGTTGGGAAGGCTACGCCTGCTGCCCCCCCCCCCCCTCCACCGGTTCCGGCATTCCTGCCCAGCTGCGCATTCCGTCCAGCAGCCGAAGTACATTATCAGCAGCGAAGACCGGTCTTCAAGACTGATTTACGGGTATTACCATAAAACATGTTCACCTGAGTGTGTCAGAGATCCGTAAGTAAAGCAGAACAAAAACGTCTGCCTGATTATATCATACAAACGAAAAATAGCTTGGTCACTTCGGCAGCCTGCGTCACCTTACCTTCCATCTAGCTCTCAAGAAGAGAGCTGATATTTCCACGCATCCGCCATTCACATGCTCTGGTTGGAAGACGTGCCTATAGTGCTTGACATACATTATGTCAGCTGGGAGTTTAGCGCAGTCACTGTCGGCTTGTCTCAGTCACTTTTTCTTTTGCGCTGCTATCTTTGGATGTGATACTAATGCGAAAAAAAAGTCTAGGTTAATGAAGACTGTCACGAAGAGTGATAAAAACAATGACATTACTTCAAAGAACCCTGTATTTGAAAATTACGAACCCTTTTTATGCAATAGTGAGACTGCCTGTATAGGTGCCTACAGGTAGTAATCGGAACCTTGATGTGTGAATATCACGAAATATTCATTTTAGTGCCGTTATTACAGCCATTATAGGTTTACAGCACGCTTGTAATACGTGGCATTCTTTGCCGAGCACCCCGACAGCCGAGACCGTGTAACGTCCTGCATTTCCACCGTAATGCAGATATTTCTAAAGTTCCATTTGTAATCCTTATAATATCGTAAATGAATATAATTCTTCGAACGACATTTGCAAAACTAAAAAAAATAACACAAATATAAATACAAACCGAAAATGGCGAACCGTGTAACCCCCCACATTTCAACAATAATGCGGATTTCGGGAAAGTTCCGCTTGTCATCGTTATAATAGCGTAAATGGAGATAATTGGTCGGACGAAAATTTGAAAAAATATAGAAAAATAGGAAAACTAGAAAATAATTACGAAAAATGATGAAGCGTGTGACCCTTTTCACTTCCACAATATTGCAGATTTCGCGAATGTTCCAAGTGCGATCGTTTAAATAAAGTAAATTGGTGAAATACTAAAACAATAAGAAACCTATTAAAGAATTAGGGAGATAAGCAGAACGTATGCCGCATGGCAGCATCACAATATTGCATATTTTGTGGAATCTACACCTACAATCGTTATATTAGCGTAAATGAGAGAATTGGTAGAAATTTTGAAACCCTGAAAAATAAGAGAAATATAGCAAGGAACTACGGAAAATAGCGGACCGTGTAACGCCGTGCATTTCGACACTATGTATATTTTGCTAAAGGTAGACTTCTAATCGTTATAATAGGGTATATTGCAATAATTTCTCGGAGAGCTTCTTGAAAAAAAAAAATGGGTTGAGAAAACTCAGACTATAGTCAAGCGGCATTAAAATGCTACGGACTAGTAGATTATTCTCGGAATTTTGGCAGAATTGTTTCTATTTGCAGCCATTGTCATATCCATCTATTTTGTCGTTATCGCCATGCATGACTACCGGGACGGGATTGCTTTGCCCGAAGGATTTGACGTTTCTCTCAAAGTGGAACGCATCAGCAAGCGCTAGATCAGGCGACAACCGAAGTCTTGATCATGAGCGTCCGGAGCGTGTGCTGTCTTGTGCAGCCTTCCGAAGTAGCGGTTTCTGGTATTTTTTGCGAGCGCCACGCGCAAGTGTGGCGACACCGGGCGCTCCTCGTAAAGCGCGTGCTCAGGACCGCGGTAAATGGCGCAGGTAGCCTTGACACAGCTTTTTGATGGCACTTTATAACGCCCATATTACGGTAAGCAACAACAGCTTCATGGTTAAAAGAAAGTTTCCGCGACAACTTTTTTAGCGTCATCTGAACTTTTCGCTGATACCAGGGGGTCCGAGGTGGGCAGCACTTCAACTCTCACAAGCGGGAGGACTGGTCAATGTCTACTGCATAGTGAAAAGAGCCACAAACAAACAACCTAAGCTTTTTCGCCATGAAAAAAATAGCATTATCATTTCCCAGGTATATGACAACGGAACAGTAACAACTGTGTCAAACAAGCACAGTGTCAAGTAAACACTGTGGACGTATGAGTGGACGTATGACGGACGTATGACTGGATGTATGACTGGAAACAGAAGTCCAGAGACCAAGACCTCAGTTCCAGAGACGAATTTTTGTTAAAGCCCACCACCAAAGTATGGGTGGCGTCGATAATGCAGACCAGCTGCTTGCGTTCTAGACGGACGACATCAAGACTACGAAATGCTATAAGGAAATCATTTTTCCTCTACGGTACGGTACCTAGCCGTGGTGAACAATAGGCTATTGTGTCATGGTACAAAGGGATGCGTGATGCAACGCGCCCGCTACAAGCTACAAATCGCGGTAGCTTTGATGAAAGCCCAGCAAGCCACAAAAGATGTTGGAGACTGCCTCGAATTTACAGCTGTACAACATTCTCCAATTGAGCGGCGGACATTCGTGGCGCAGTAAGTCACGATTGTGCCAATCACGGACCTGTCATCATCACCCGAACGAATATTAAACGCTGCAAAATGCGAGAATGCAACGAAAAACGGGCATGCAATGTAAGAAACGGAAAAGGCTTATTTAGGTAGATGTACCCACAAACTGTTTTGAACCTTTTCATTTTATGTAACTACTGTTCCCACTCTCCAAATATCTGGACACTCATTTTCTTTTAGAAAAAGAGCTTTTTAATATTGTATGCATACTTCTTCGAGGTATGTGCTATTTGTTCATACATTTCAAGAAGTGTTATTTGCATATTTGTATAGCACATCGGAAACAAACGGGCATCTGCATTGACCACTATCCCGCTATTAAATTTTAGTGAATTTTAAATAGATCAGCAAGTGTTGTCTCTCTAATAATGTGCAGATACACGGACATTTGTTTCCGTATTCAAACAAACCCCCAACGCAGAAAAATTGTTTTCGCTCCAGTAAACCATCCAGGGAACAGCTACGGACAACGATGTCGCGCGTGTGAGAGGTAGTAGAGTACATTCACTGGGTGCTTACAAGTCACGTCATCTTTCGTGTTGCTCGCCGCAGAACTTTTAAAGACGATAGTCTTTCTTGGGCTACTTAAACCCAGAAATTTTGGTCTCTCTGTCCGTCCGTTTGTCTGTCTGTAACTCGATTCAGCCACCTGGCCAAAGTCAAATGCTTACTGCGCAATAGTCTTATACACTCACAGCCAAATGTAAACGTCTAAGCCCGGTTTATATGTTCATACTTGTCAACTTTGTTCAACAGGAACATGACATTACGCAAATATAAGACAGAAAATTAGTACACAAGGAATATTTGCGGTGTTCCTTTATTATAAAAATTCCTGGATACTTGGTTTTCGATAGCAAATGGTATTCTACATCTACTGCAGGAAACCGCCGCCTGCTGTTCTGTTGCCCGCGCCACCTCCTGGCGGCATGTGAGAAATCTCGCGGCAACAGCAAAGAAATGTTCCACTAGCTAGGTTTCACCTTCTGTTTGGAACGCACGTGGAGCACAGCAACACGGTTCTATAAAACTTGAAGTCGGCCGCCTCGATTCACGCGCGTCTCCGCCGTACTGCAGCGCTGGCATCTGCAGCGCTGGCAGCAAGGGAATGCGGTAAATTCAAATCGCCTTGAGAAAACCTTTAGTGTGTTTACCTTGGGGTGAGCGCTACGGAACAGAAACAGCATGAGAGGTGAGCGGGAAAGCAAAGAGGGGCATTGCCTTGGCGAATGTGTACAACGACTATCGTCTTTTGACGACATTTGCAACGAAAGGAGCAGATACGCGGCCAATTTTTGAAAACGCTTTTGAATTTTGTCGAACCTATAAGGATTGTTTCAGGTAGACATAACGATGTATTTCAAGTAGACATAAATTTTCCATTACCTTTCACAGATGTCCAAAAGAAGACCATACGTGATTATAATAAAGCTAACTTCTTTAAAGTAAACGAAGATATTGAAATGTCTTTAAATGACACGCTCCTTTTTTTTGAATAATCGGTCTGTGGAAGATAACTGGGTTTCTTTAAGGAATAAAATCTCCGCCCCTATTAACGAAATATTACCGTTGATCACCATAACTAACTACAAATCGAATCCTTCGTTTATTAAATCTCTTCCTAAGGTGCCGAACAAAAAGATTCTTTAAAGTAAACGAAGATATTGAAATGTCTTTAAATGACACGCTGCTTTTTTTTAATAATCGGTCTGTGGAAGATAACTGGGTTTCTTTAAGGAATAAAATCTCCGCCCCTATTAACGAAATATTACCGTTGATCACCATAACTAACTACAAATCTGATCCTTCGTTTATTAAATCTCTTCCTAAGGTGACGAACAAAAAGAACTATCTCTACAATACAGCTAAACGTAACAACAGTGCTCCTGCCTGAAAAGAATAAAAGCTCTTCTTAAACATCTATTCGTCTCCTTTTATTCAGCTAAAAAAAACTTTTGCAAGGAGTTACTTTCTCTTCTCCAAACGAATCCAAAAAAGTTCTTGCAAGTAATATCCACTGACCGCAACTCAAACTAGATATCTTTAGAACGTGAATCCAACGCCCTCCTTTCAGATAAGGGTTGTACTTCTGCCTTTAACGCATTTTATTCACCAGTTTTCACCGGAGAGGGTCATACTAATTTATCTAACGTCGATCAATATGACTGGCAATAAAAAGAAAGTATTGAAGTCCCCATGGAGGGCGTAGCATTCCTCATCAACAGTCTACAGTTTTCTACTTCAGCTGCTGCTGATATCTAGTCTGAAATAATACAAAGGACGCTTTTTGAGCCTAGTATAATTCTGTGTATGATGTTGCCGTGAAGCCAAAGACGGCGTACTTGTCTTTAACAAAAATTAGTTTATTGGAGCGAACTTGTGCTCCCCAGCAACTCAAAGAATACACAGGCGGCGAAGCAGCAGTCAACAAAGTGACGTGCACATGCAATCCTCGTAGTCGAATGAATAGGCGTCTGCTCTGCGGCAATTTATCTTTGAGCGCCAGTGTTTTAACCGTGGGATTACATCTAGGACAAATAAGATTATTCTAGGGAGTTCACGTTTGTTCGGAACGCTCTCCCTCTAAGAAGAGATAACACATGCGGCATAGAAAGAAAGAATGAAACACGCACTTTTCTTGGCACACAGATAACAGCACAACATAAATAAAAAACCCAATGCATTGTTCGCGGAATTACCCCCACTCTAATAATGTATCGTCGCGATGCTAACAAAAGCGACAGCCAGAGCAACTAAAACATTAAAGTCCGTCATCGTGCGCAGAAACGTTTTAAGCGAACCACGTGGACAACTTCGGGCGGCGTTCGTCGTCGTGATATTCCGGTATCACCATCGGGGGTCACCTCCTAGGTAAGTTGGGCAACACGTTGTAGAATCGGGTAGGGTCCGAAATATCGTCGTAGAAGCTTCTCTCTGAGTACACGTCGTCTAATGGGAGTCCAAACCCACACACGTTTCCCAGGGTAGTACTCGGCGTCTCGGCGTGGGAGATTGTAGCGTCTGGAATCCACCAGCTGCTTCTCCGTTATACAAACTCGAGCGAGCTGGCGTGCCTCCCCCGCACGTTGAAGGCATCCTTGGACGTCGGGGTTGAGGCCGTCGTCTTCTGCGTGCGGAAGCATGGCGTCGAGCATCGCAATCGGCCGTCTTTCGTAGACAAGCTCGAAAGGTGTCATCTGCGTAGTTTGGTGGGTCGCCGTGTTGTAGGCAAACGTGACATACGGGAGGACATCATACCAAATCTTATGTTCAACGTCGAGGTACATTGACAGCATATCCGCTATCGCCTTCTTCAGACGTTCCGTTAGTCCGTTCTTTAAGGGGTGGTAGGCCGTCGTTCTTCGGTACCCGTGTTGCTGTAGCGCAACAATCTTTCCATAAGCTCCGCAGGGAAGGCCGTTCCGCGGTCCGTGATTAGAACTTTAGGGGCTCCATTTCGCAGCACAACTTGCTTTATGAAAGAACTTAGCGATTTCTTGTGCAGTCTCTCTCGGAAGAGCGGTGGTCTCTGCGTAGCGGGTCTTTTAGCCTGTCGCTACGACAATCCACTTGTTCTCGAATCCTGACGTGGGGAACGAGCCCAGAAGGTAAATTCAAATCTGTTGGAACGGCCTTGATGGGACGGCGATAGGCTGCAGAAGTCCCGCGGGTCTCATAGACGGCGAGTTTTGTCGCAGGCATTCATGGCAGCTCCAGACGTAGCGGGTGACGTCGGGTGTGTGTCGGGGCCAATAGTACTTCGCCTTTATTTTTCCAGTAGTGCGAGCTGTGCCGAGATGTCCGGATGACGGGTCGTCGTGGCACGCTTCCAAAATTTTGTCCCAAAGTTCTGCGGGGATGACAAGAAGATAATTCGTTCTCGCTCCATTGCTGAAATTCTTCTTTACGAGGACGCAGTTTTTCACGCTGAATGCTGGTAAGTTGAGTTTGAAGGCCCTACACACTGCGACGTTGCGTCCTTCGAGGTAGTCGATCTTGAGACGTAAGTCGGCGTCGGCACGCTGCTGGGCGGCTGGGTCGCTCTCTGTCACAGTTCCGAAGAACGCGCTGTCCTCATCGTAGTCTTGTGGTGGTGGGTGTACGGGGGCACGTGACAGGCAGTCGTTGTCAGAGTGTTTCCTGCTGCATTTATAGACGATTCTAACGTCGAACTTTTGTAGGCGCAAGCTTCAATGCCCAACACGGCTAGAGGGGTCCTTCAAATTGGCCAGCCAACACTGCGCATGGTGGTCTGTCACAATCTGGAAAGGTCTACCGTACATGTATGGGCGGAATCTCGAAACTGCCTATATGATAGCGAGGAACTCCTCAAAAGCTGAGTACTTTGTCTCCTCCTTCGACAGACCACGGCTGGCAAAGGCGATTACTTTTTTGCAACGGCTTTGCTTTTGGACAAGGACAGCATCTAAGCATATGTCTCTGGCTTCCGTGTGCATTTACGTTTCGGCGCTTTCGTCGAAATGAGCGAGCGCGGCAGGGTTTTAGTGTGGTTGTTGCAGCTCGCAGAATGCCTTTTCTTGGGCGTTTTCCCAGCTGAAAGGGGTGTTATCTTTCGTCAAGCGTGTCAGTGGTTCTGCAATGGGTGCAATGTTTCCGACGAAGCGCCGGTAGGATGAGCACAGTTCGAGAAATCCTGGCACGCCCTTCTTATCTTTCGGTCTTGGAAAGTTCTCTATGGCTGAACTTTTCGCCGGGTCAGGCAGGACTCCCGCGGCGCTGATTACAAGGCTCCAAACTTGAGGTCCTCGTACGCGAACCGACAATTTTTAGGCTTCTGCGTTAACCCCGATGTGCGAATTACCTCGAGTACAAACTCCAATCTTGCAAGGTGTTTGTCGAACGTTCGGGCGAATACCACAACATCGTCGAGGTATACGAGACAGGTGTGCCGCTTCAGGCCGGATAGTACCGTGTTCATAACTCTTTGAAACCTTGCTGGTACCGTATATAGCCCGAAAGGCATTACCTTGAACTCGTAAAGACCATCTGGGGTTATGAATGCCGTTTTCTCTCTGTCTCTCTTGTCCACTTGTACTTGCCTGTAGCCTGTCTTTAGATCTATCAATGAGAAGTACTTCGCTTGGCAGAGGTGGTCGAGGGCGTCGTCGACTCGTGGCAGGGGATAAACGTCCTTTTTGGTGATTTTGTTCATTCGACGGCAGTAAACAAAAAACCTTAATGTGCCCTAGTTTTTCGTCACCTTTACGACCGGCGCAGGCCAGGGGCTTTTTAATGGCTCTATAATGTCGTCGCTGAGCATGTCTTACACTTGTGTGCGGATGGCTTCCCGCTCTTGTGAAGACACGTGGTACGATGACTGTCGGGTCGTGCGGGCTCCATCTTCGGTTATTATTCGGTGCTTCCCTAGAGGTGTCTTACGTAATTTTGAGTCCGAAGAAAAGCACTCGCTGTAGCGACGCAGCAAAGCCAATAATTTGTTCTGTTTTTCCTGCGGTAGCGCCGGATTCACGTCGAAGAGATGCGGAAGCTCGACGGTATGTTCGGATCCGCATTGAAAGTCGGCGACCGCGATCAGGTTACTTGCTTCTTGGGTTTTTTCTATGAGCAAAATTGCAGCGCCCTTCTATGAATGCTGGTACTCCTCGGTGGAATTAGTGACCAAAACGTGGAATTGGCGTTGCTTAAAGCACGCAATGCCTCTTGCGACGGCGACATCGCGGTCGAGAAGCAACTTATGGTCACTCTCTACGATAGCGTCGACGTCACGAGCAGCATCTCCACAGGAGACCGTGATCATCAAGCTTGCGCGGCGTGTCACGTTAACATCATCATCGGCTATCCTCACAACAACACGGTATTCGGGGTTCGCTTCCGGCGTCATGGAGTGATCGGGGGAAAAAGTTATCGACTTGGTCTGCAGATCGATTATTGCACCGTTCTCCGTCAAAAACTTCATTCCAAGAATTACGGCGCGGGAGCAGTTAGGCAAAATAAAAAAAACGCAGCAGGGCACGTCGTGCCGTCTATGGTGACGCGTGATGTGCACGTTCCACTTGGCGGTACAGAATGGCCTCCTGCTGCGCGTATGTGCCGACCGCCCCATCTGGTCGTAACTTTCTTCAGCTTAGATGCGAATGATACGCTCATCACCGAGTAGTCCGCTCGCGTGTCTATAAGGGAGACTACATCAAAAGCGTGGATGGACAACCTGACGTCGGACGCCGCCTTCCTCGAGTTGCGGGAGCGTTGAGGCGTCGTATCTCGGCTTTTTCGTCTTGACGGTTGAGCACTATGCGTCGTAATTATCGTCGTCTTCTCTGCAGCAGGCTTGGTGATGTCTTGTATGTGACGCGCCGTGTCGTTGTCGTGTTCGGGAGTCACGTCCG
Organism: Haemaphysalis longicornis; assembly: GCA_013339765.2. Taxonomy (NCBI): domain Eukaryota; kingdom Metazoa; phylum Arthropoda; class Arachnida; order Ixodida; family Ixodidae; genus Haemaphysalis; species Haemaphysalis longicornis. The sequence continues at coordinate 19,027 of JABSTR010000633.1, read as the reverse complement.
GGTTAGATCGGGTCGTCGGTGTGAGGGCCTGTCGTGAATCATGGTCTTCGGCGACTCGTTGCGTCGTTGGGGGTTTTCGATTTTTCACCCGTTGTGCAACTTCACCTCCAGAAGTTCCTGCTTTTAGTTTCCCCCGCGTGGGCTGGGGAGCCTTCGACGTGCGAACTCAGCATTGCTAAGGCGGCTCGGCGACTGGTATGGGTAGGGCGACGGCGAACGGTTGAAACGGGCTGCTCCACGGCTGGTGTTGGACAGGTAATTTTTTATTTCAGTAGGGCGCTGGCCGGGGCGGGGGCGAGGTGCGTTGACGGAGAACCTCCGAAAACCGAGCTACTTGTAGGGGCATCGACGGAAGATGTGGTCGGCCTCTCCGCAGTGGTAGCACAGGGGATGATTGCCGGGCGTCGCCATACGTCGGTCTTCCTTGGAGCAGGGCGTTGCACGGCAGGTGGTTTAGCAGGTGACAGGGGTCGGCGGTACGGAGTCTCGTGACGAGAGGGCGCAGGTGGGCGAGGGCGACGGGCAGCAGCCGCGTAAGCCATGGCATTGTCCTTAAGGGACTCTAGCCATGGCTTGCCGATCGCGCGTGCTTCTGGCGTCGTTGAAGTTCCAAGCGCTTGCTTCTCTTCTCTAAAAACGTCGGCAAGCGAAGTGACTTGCGGTTGCGGCGGGGTTAGAAGAAGTTTTCGCAGCTCCTTCCTCATTATTGAAGATAGCCTCGCGTAGGCTATCTGCGGGAACCCGCATGCTGTCGGCGCAGTTCACATTGGCCGTGCCAACAAAGTTGCGGTCATACTGCTTAGCACGCATCTCGAGTGCTTTCTCAATGGCTGTCACTACAGTCAGCATCATGGCCAATTTCTTCTGAAGAGGGCAATGAGGGCCATCTCAAGTAAAGAAAAAATTTCCCCGCATTTCCCCGAGGGGAAGAATGTGAAAGTGCGAATGCAGGAGTTGAATTTGCGCGGTTCGGTAATTTTCGCGAAAGAGAGATCACACACACACACACAACTACAAAGAAAGAAAGATGCATTTATTCACAGACACCTATTTGTGTTGTCGTTGTACTTGATTGCTAGAGCGGATCTCAGCTTTGAAATTTCGTGTCAGTACTCCTTTAAGCGGGTGCATTAGCCCTTCTCACGCCCGATTCTTGGCCAATCGCCCTAAGTGGGTATGTGGTGCGGACGGACGGACGGCGGTGGACGCGTGATTCAGATTACTTGGCCAATCGCCCTAAGTGGGTATGTGCTAAAGAAATTAGGAACTCTTCTTGGCCAATCTCCCTAAGTGGGTATGTGGTGCGGATGGACGGACGGCGGTGGACGCGTGATTCAGGGTCGCTTAAGAAGTGCATTCGCACTTAATATGCTACCAAAGGGAGTGCGCTACCCCCCTCCACCTCCTTCGTGTTTTGACCTATGCTTTTTATGGGACGTCGCGAAGAGGCTAGTTCCTAGTTGGTTCCCTGTTCCTATTTTTTCATAGGTTGAAGTTCGGACCATTAGATCCAGGACCATTTGTTCCGGGATCATTGTTCCGGGACCATTTGTTCTGCTACCGGGGCACCAGGTACCACTCCCCTTGGTGGTGAGGGTCCCTTGTGGTTCTCCAATGGGTAAACCTGGCGTAGAAAACTTGGAAGACAATGGACGCAGTTCTCGCTTAACCAGCCGATTAAATTGTTTTTTTTCCCTCTCGGCGGCTGTGCTCCTCAGGACTTTCAATAAAGTTCATTGTCTGTCTGTCTGTCTGTCTGTCTGTCTGTCTGGCTGGCTGGCTGTCTGTCTGTCTATCTCAATAGAAGAATGCGAGGAATGTCTGGGGTGCCAAACGTGAAGAGTTAATTGCCGATGGGGCTACCGAGGGCGAAACAGAAGCGATTCCTGGAGAGGGGGCGCCGTCTCTACGACCGCGACGCGCTGAAGGATGTAGCGAGCAAGCTTGTTCCTGGAGGAGAAGAAAAGGGCCAACAATACCGGTCATTGTGTCCGGAGATCCTCTTGGGGTGGCTGTTATTGCGCATTACAGAGCTTGCGCGATCTCATGGAGAATATGCAGCTTTTTTTGCATCAATGCGGTGACGCTTCGGAAACCATGAACTTTGCTAGTCCTGTAAGATTTCCAGGGGAAACTGAAGATAAATGATTGAGAAAGAAATCTGAGGGAGATGTTAACTTGAAGACGGGGAGGTGGCTGTGGGGGTGGCTTCTGAGGCAATTAAATATAAAATGTGAAAAACTTAGCGTGTAAACATAAAACAAAAGTTAGTTTTCCCGACCCGTGCTCGCTTTATCAGCTTTGAGAAGATATAGAAGCTGAAAGTCTCTTCAAAAAGGTACTCTCTCTTCCTCCATGATAACATCGCAGACCTGTACGGCAGAAAAACGTAGCAACAATGTTTCTAAATTCAGTTTTTCGTGACAACGCATCCTACATAATACTTTTCATAACATTTTCTGCATTTTGAGGGGGAACTAAATGTTTGTAAAGCTGTTTTTTTGTGAAGTGAGAGTGCCTTACATTCTGAGGAAATTTCATTAAGAATGTATTATTCCCTATTAAAAGCCCACCAACTGTCTTAGCTGATTTCCTTGCCGTAAACAAGACCGCATATAAATAATGACTTCTCATAAAATAAAAAAGCTCGTGCAAAAGAACTCAATCAGTTGGCTGCATGGGTGCCTGAACAAAGTAAAAAACAAAAATATAGAAATGATCAGTTTCTAAAAACAACTTCAAAACTTAAACACGGCACCAATTTAAAAACGCAGTCACATCACTAGGTTGTTGTTCATAGCTCACGTTATGTCGAAATAAATATATAATGGCTGTTTCAAACAAACAGGCACCCGATAATTCGGTCGCCAAAAACTTTCAGGCCGAAATGATTGTGCACCGAAATGTCCGCACACCGATATATCCCTACACTGATATGTCCGTGCAACGAAATGTCCGCCGGAAACGTCCTGCGCGGAAATGGTGTGCACGAAAACGTCCTAGACAGGGATTCGGACATTTCGGTGCACGGATACTTACCAGCCACGTATGCCCGCGGTGTAGTCCCGGCGAATGTATGGTGCGAGAAGATCAACACGACCGCTTTCTAAGCTTCGGCACGTGCCTCTGTCATACCCGTGAATTGAAGTGTTAAAAAAATAGTGCCGTTTTACTCTGTGAAGAAGGATGACCTGCAAAGCGTGACTTAGTTCACGGAGTGCACGAAACAAAACACGTTTATTGTAATTTGCGATGGAGCATTTTTCCAAGCTAATTATCGGATGAACCTCTGAAGCATACAAGCTGTGATCGTGGAGATAAACATGGAACTGCCGGCGTCCCTCCCGCGTCGTAAACATCTTAATTTTTGCGTACCGCCGGGTTTAGACTGTTCCCCAACTGTCGCAATACCTTTAAAGAATGACGTCATTTTCTGTTTCAGCCATCCGAACTCCGTGACATACCTTTTTTAATGTCCGTAAATCACGATACGCCTTTTGAGCCGGTAGTATGAACATAGCCTAACACACTAACCCAATCCGCTCTCCCGTAAGGACTTCGGATAGGTGCCATTGGCCCGTTTAACGTCCGTGTTTAAACCTCACCCCAGCAACACCGACATTCCATCCATCAGTGCGGGCGTAAAACCTATAGCTGCCTGTCCACGTCCGCCTCCTCCCTCCTACTATTCTGCACTACAAACATCCGCTCGCACAAACCGGTAACCTGTCATGTGCGCGTGCTTAGAAGTGACAAACCCCGTCGAAAATATCCCCTGAAGGCCTTCTGAAGAACTGATATTTGCTCACGCCGGCGTTCCCAGCAGGCAAGGTGCTGTTCATCCGAGAGGGATTCGCCGCTGCTCAACGGGCTAAACGTGAGGCAGTAACGGTGGCGCCAGCAAATGTTTGTTGTTTTTGCGCCCATTCGCACGTCTGGTCGGGCCAACACTTCAATTCTTGCTGTTCTTCCTTCACAAAACGCCATGCATCCTCCCCGTAGCGATTTAAAACCTGTAAGCCCTTAAACTCTATTATCCGGAACAAACATGTGGCTGTCCATTTTCCTTCCCCCGCATATGCATCTTAATGTGGGTGTAAATTGTCTAACACTTCGACCCGCACCCAAAGAACTCGATTCAGAAGGAAATACGAATAACCACATTGAGCCATGTACTTAGACATCTAAATCTTCCAACAGCACAACTGGCATTTCATCGGTGGCGGCTGGCGCCTAGCTGTGCGCCCGCGTCCCTCTTTGTTTTTACCCGCAAACCGTGCACGCATAAACAGGCAACCCGTGATGGCGCATACTAATGCGTGAAAGAAACTGGCGGAATTGTCGCTCCGAAGGCCTTCCAAGCTGAAAAAAATATCTACGCAATATCTATTCAAGAGAAGTTTCCTTTCCACCTGTAGGGATTCGGAGGTACTTGGCGAAGTGAATTTGAGCATAAACGGCAACTGCGGGTTTCGGTCATTTTAGGGGTCAGCCCTTTCGCAGCCGTTACCGGGGTTTCGCAGGAGCGGCATCTGTTTATGTCCGCGTAACCGAGTGAGCGAACGCAGCATCGAATAAAGAAAGAAAACGGAGAGGAGCGCCTAGCGAAAGGTGAAATGGTGTACGACACGTGCGGCTACGCCGTTATTCCTCTCACTGCGTTTCCCTCACATGTCTCATGCGTCGCCACCAAGGAGCGCCCTCCCACTACACTCCCCAAACGCGGTTCCATTGTCCGCTAATCTAAATCCCCAGACGTTTGCGCGGGAGGTTCAAACGTGATGTGCAACAACATGCTCGTTGCTCCCTTGTGCGGGGCTAATCTGAATCTGAATTGGCGCGGGAAGTTCAAAGACGATTTGCAACATGCTGGCCGGGGGCGGCGACACATTGTGAGGTAGCAGCAGAGAGAGAGAAATAAACGTTTAATAAAAACGAGCAAATTTTGTGCTAGATGGCAGGGGCACCAGCCCTGTGGGGGCAGAGTACCGCATGTCACCGTACGTTCGTTGATCACGCGAATACTTCCTGAGATGCAGCAGAAATGCGCCTGGACCAACAATACTGCAGCACACGCTTTGCACACGTTTCATATTTGGGTGATGTAGTTTTTGTCAGTGCATTTTTTGCGCCCATTCATGCTTCTGTTTATTTCTCGCGAACATCTGACAACAGCACTACCGCTGTTAGCTGCCGCCTGTGCAACTTGCCAAAGGGGCATCGGGGGAGCCGAGGTGGAAAATTGGCGTGAGAGATGTGTCAGCGGTGGTGATGACGAGCCCCGAAGCTGTGCCGAGCAGATCGATGACACCGGAATGAAAACTGGGGGGGGTTAAACCTATACTGCTTTGCAGTAAAAGACGCCTAAAAGGCAGGTGTTGCTCCTTCTTTAAACCTTTCCTTAACACTAGGCCACACTTTCAAACGCTCTGAAAGAACTACGCATGAGCTTAGTTTACTGACAGTGCAGCCAGGCGGTGCAGCATGCGTCGGAGGTTGCGTGCTCCGTTCGTATTTATTTATTCCCCCACGTACTCGCGATACCTATTAACAATTGATACATTGCACTTGCGTGTTTTTCAATGCTTTAATTTCTTTGACTTTCGGAATAGATTACTTCGAATGGGCATTTTCCTGCTATACTGTGTTTGTGTCAGTTTCTTCTCTGTCATTTTCTGGTGACCTATGTCAGCAAGAAGACTGGCACACATGTCAGCCTCCCTATAATTGGGGTACAGTGCTCTAGTGTGCAACTGTCCTTCCCCATGAACAACTCTAATTTTTCCAATTCATAGTTTTGTAAATTTTGAAAACCGGGCTCATTACTTCCTAAACGTTCCCAATTCCGGGCCTATCGCCCATGTGGGAATGTGCTACGCTGACAGAAATAGCAAAAACCACCACTTTTCGAATTTATTTCTTTACTTCACTTTGCTCTTCAAAGCTCTTGTTCGGCGAAGCTCTCCACAGTCATGTGTTTTTTAATGGAGTCTAATCCTAACACTCTCCTATCTTATTTCGCCCTATTTCTGCTCTCGCGTTCACCCTTCTGGTGTTACTCTGTTCATGCCGGTCTCAAATCTCTTTTGACGAGCTTTTTGGTGTCTGCGTTCTGCCAAACCTCGAAAACGCTCGACAAAACGCGTTGAGATGCGCAGAGATCGTCTCTGATAATAATTACACACCATTGGTTGTATATAATCCTGCGAGTTACATTTTCACAACGATCGTGTGACACAAAACGCTTCAAGCGAATTTACTTGCCGCGCTGACAACAAATGAAGCCTACAGTCATGCAACGCCTCACTGGAAACAGTTTTTTGAGCAGACGATAGCTGATGCGTACGCTCGTGCTGCACGCGGAAAGCCGCATGGGAGAACCTGCGGAATCCATGTCCGCCGAACCACCTAAAAGTGGCGAAAAGCATGTCTGCCGTAATGTCATGGCGCACATACCAGCCCACTGTCGAATGGTGGTGGTCGCTGGTGAGGGCGCTACAAACACTTCCGTGGAAGCTGCCCGTCGTGTAAAATCGCAGTTCATACAACACTAGATACTCGGCAGTCATGGAGCGAAAGACCCCTCAAAGTTGTCGCAAAGCGGGTCGGTCGCCACTTTACTGCAAAGGCAAAGCACAGTTTTTTCGAGTGACGAAAATGAGCTTAAAATTCCTCCACCGCTAAAGAAAACCATCTGTAGGTACAGATAATATGCTCCTACTGCGACCGTAAACAATGAATTCGCCGCACCAGCCACCATCGCGAGCCCCACGAGTTCAACTCGGGCGTGCAATACCAATTCCGAGTGTCCTCGGAGTTCTAGTGTCAATCAAGAACGCCAAGATCATTCGTGGGTGTGGCGTATACCGACAGATGCCCCACCCAACCATGGCGTCCACTTGGGGTAGCGTCGCAGCCACGAGTTCACTTGTATTTGATGCCCCAGTAACCAAGCTTAGTGCAAACAATTAAATATGGAATTTTACCAGGCCACCGTCAGTCTCTTCGGCCACAGCCCCGGAGGTGCCTGAACGAAGAGTTCGCTCTAGTCCGAAAGATAGCAGCGGATAACACGACAAGATTCTCCCATGGCCACCGTAATAATTCACAGTAAAATGCCACATGACGACAGATGAAATGACTTCAGTGTCTAAAACACGTTCGTCAACGTTCAATCACGCTGATGACAAGCTGAATTTTGACACGCCCACCATGCGCTGTAAACGAAGCCGCAGCCATGTCCAACAGAGTCAGGAGGAGGCTGTGTTCCCTTCGCTACAGTGGACTCATCCGCGTACTTGGTTTGGGCTTTCCCTGAGGTGCACTGGAGCTACATTCAAACAACGTGGCAAACACAATTCAGGGCAAGAACAGAACACCAAGAATACCGGAGCCACCCCGCTCCGCTTTTAGAGGGCGGAGCTTTGAAACAACGCTGTGGCCAGGCTGGAGTTTTAAAAGAAATAACGGGGTTATCTACTTTACGCAACGGAGTGCACACTGAAACTCGATTCTAGAAGACGCTGCACTAGGATGTTTGCACAAGCCGTGCTTTTTCAAAGTGATTGGGCTGAAAAGAGCGCACTGTTATATTAAACGCGGCCCGAGCGACTGCGCCGGTGTCGCATAAAGTTTATCGAATTCTCCACTATCACTACTTTGTTAACTGGAGAAGCTTGAAACTCGAAAGAGAGCTAACTGGCGCATTCTGGAAGAGCCCCCCATAAAGTAGCAACCCACTGCTCTAGCAACTAACCTATCGTGTTTGTTCCTTTTGTGCATATTATTTAAATCAAACAAAGCGAAACATATATACAAGTATACTATTTACAAATCAAAGCGTCTCGGCAGCTACTGCCGGTGTCGTACGGCAGAAGTAATTGTCCTTGTTCGTTTGTTCATGGAACGAATGCAGTTTGCGACAGGCCAGATATTCTGAGCTTGGAGCGGCAATGTGGCACCTTAAATAATTCACAAACCGATTAATTTTAGAAATGTACGAACCCGTGTGCTAACCAAAATAAATGGCAGTCTAATATAAACCCATCGCAGGTATCATTGTTATATCTCGAGAAAGTAGGGCAGTAGACAAAGAAAGACAAAGAAAGAGAAGCGTGCACCATGTATCAGAAACAAAGGTGGTTGAAGCAACATTTAGTACCACACCTCCCAACTGTTTCATGATGCATAGGAAGCTGTTGCAATTCAAACAGAGTTGTCGCAATTGATATAATTTTTGTCCGCTCGCGAAGTGGCTTCCACTGTGAAAAAATCCTCCGTCGCATGCCCCCGCGCGAGGGACACGTGTAATGCAGAGCATAGTGGGGTTCCGTGGTGTTGGTTGCGCGCTATCACGCCACCGTCACGCCAGCACCTGCTGTTGCTACGGTGCTTGCAGCGCCGGAGCGCGCTCAACCAGGGGAGTGAAACTTCCTATACCTTGCATGGAACGCGAAATTCGCTCGCAGCGCCGAACAAACCCCTGGTGTTTGGGGGTGGTACTAAAAACATGGCGGCGCGTTGCAGACATGCACTGGGAGACGCCACCTTAATGAGGACCGAAAATCCGAGCGGGGGGGGGAGGGAGGCAATTTACCGCCAAATTCAATTCGGACGCACATGCAAGATAAATTGAGCGAGTGGAAGATATTCCGATGGCCAGCGCACGACCTTGTTGCTGTTGCGCAACCAGCCACATTATAAAGGGGCAATTGTTTTTTTCTGATTGATGAAGTTTTGCGCGTCCACTTCTTTTTGCACCACTTATAAGTACGACGTTGTTTTGGTTTATTAATACACACAATCTAGACAAGAATAAAGAGTACAGTTGTTTTAATTTTTATTGCCTAAATGTACCATCCATACAGTAAAAACAAAACTTGGATATTTTGCGCTTTTAGTCGCAAACAAAAGTGTATGGCACATGGCCGCATGCTAATAACTAGGTATCCAGCCAGTGCATGTGTATCCAGTGCCTTGTCTGTGCAAGGTCCGCGTAGTCTTTGCTGGTGAAATGGGCAGGACACAGCCGGTAGCTCCTGTAGATCTGTCGAGGTGTTAAATGAGCCAGGTACTGCCTTCTCAACCCTGGAGCCAAACGCGAGATCTGGAACATCAACAAGAACGTTTGTATATCTGGGTTAGAACGAATACTAGCTTTAATGCGGCTTTCGGGCGCACATAGTTTTGAGTGAAAACTGGCATCTGTATGCGAAATAAATGTTATCTGATGTATTAGGAATCTTTCTTAAATTGATTTTGGCTACGAAGACGACTTAATTGTGACAACACCAATCGTAATGGCAAATTTTAAATTACAATCATCCTTTATTATTAAGAGACGCGGATACGTTTTTCTGTTTGTGCGATCATAATGCTCGGTGGCAACGACCGGTGGCAATTATGGTTATGATTGTAATATAAACATATACATTAATTGCTTAGTTTGTGCATTTATTGCTACAAATTCATTCTGATGTGTTTCGTTGATTCACGTGAAGAGAAAATGCAAAACACACAATTGAAACGCAATTAATTATTGATGTAGTCACTACTTAGTTAACATATTGCTAACAACACGATATCAAGCTACGGACCATGGAGGAAAGAAAAGGCTACGGACCCACCCTTTGAGCCATAAGTGTATGGGATATGCCTTCCTTCAGCTGTAGACATAAATAGGCTGATAATGATAACGATAACAATAATACTGACAATTATTATAATAATCACAATAATATTATTAATATAATAACAACAGCAACGCATGCACCGAAAACAAACTAAACGCAGGCAATCAAAAGCAAATAAAAAAAGTGCAGATAGGCTCACACTGTTTCATCAGTTTTTGTATATGTTGCCTTATATACATTTTGCTGCATACCGTGCATTCACTTGCGCTAAAATGCAAAACACACGATTGAAACGCATTAAATCAATAACGCACGTATAAACAAACGTGCGTAGCTAATGTAGACATTGGATAAATTACCAAATGCTCTTCCGCGCATTTAATGCGTTATTCAAGAGTCAAAGAAGACAATCAGACTGTAATAAACAAATAGTCCACGTATATGCTCAATTAAACTATAAAGCTACGGCTGCAACCGCATCCTCTATTTCGTGCAAGCGTAGAAAAGAAAAACGAGCAGCATGCAGATCGTACCTTTCGTCCGCCGGGATCCAAAAGAATTTTATGCGGCCTGGCGTGAAGAATTTTGACACCACTCAGTACAGCACGATCTGTGATGATGGCGCGAATCCATTCAAGCGTCCGTTTCGATGAAACAAACTTAACGGTGAAAAAAACGGCCCTCGGAACACCGTGGATCGTGGCATACCTGTGGGCGCGACAAGAAACGCCCGTTTTCAGCGGTGCGAAGTAGAAAGGCGCGGTTCCCGTTTTCCACTCCTGGTGGCGCTTGTATTTTCGCAATCTCTAACTGCAACTTTTAAGTTCACTTGCATATTAAAAACTCCGTAATTAATAAGTAACTGGGTAATAAATATAAAATGCAACAACAACGTTCATTTATGCTAGTATGTAGTACAGCCCCCAAACGTTAGGATCGCTGCAGTCACGGGACAGAAAAACGGCGGAGTTGCATCCCCCTGGCTCAACTACGAAGCTTCGCGCGCTGCACATGTGCTGCAAGCGTGATGTGGGAGAGGAGGAGTGGGGGAGAGGGCGCACCTGCGCGCTGAGCTGTTGGGGACGGACGGCGGACGCTACATGTGAGTTAAAGAAATGCTCTGCATTTAAAAGTAAATCAAAAACAGTGAGCGACTTGGCTGGGTTTTAAGCCGTCTTCACAGCACTGACATGGTGCGGAACCACTGAGCCTTACAACAGCGTGTTGTCAGCGGTAGAAGACAAGTGTTACTGCTTGTTTTTCCTTTATTTTTGGCCCAATTCTATTGAAGGGATTTAGTGAGAATCAAGATTTTGAGGGGTAATGTGCGCGCCTCACAAAATTCACAGAATGAATGATTGAAAACGTAAAATTTTTTGAATACTGCGTCTCGTGCGCTGTAAGATGAGAAAGCAAAGGCGAAAAAATACCCCTGCACGATGGAGCAAAAAAGCAAGTCCAGTAATTTGCGTAAAACCAAAAAGCGAAAGCAAAAAAAAGTACAAAAAACGACGCAGCAACAAACATTTCACTTTACGACGTGCTACAATCACTTTTTTGCTGTACTTTTTTGTGCCACATGGACAAGGCCTTTTGCCATCTTTACATCCGCAAGCCTGGCGGATGTCGCCGCTATTTGTCGCCGCTATGACCGTAATTTTTCGTCTACATCCAGCCTTACGACTTTAAACCTTGCCTCACTCTCTACGCGCGACGCGATATCGATTCGCTCAAATTCTTGCAGGTTATAGTTCACTCAGTTAACCGCCTTTCCGATAAAAGCTATCTTAACTATGCTATGCCAACCATCACTCGAAGTAATCATGACCTAAACCTCGCCCCATTTCATGCACACACCAATGTATTCAAATTTAGTTTTTTTTTTAGAACCGACATAACAGTGGAATTAACTGCCGGGTGAGATTAGGAGCGCATCGATAAATCAATTTCTGCCTTTTATTGAAAGTGGGGTCTAATCAATAGTTCCTTTATTTGTTGTGTTGGTATGTGCCCCATCCTGCAGTGCCCACTCATTGGATGTATAACAATTTTTCTGTGTACATTGGCATCTACATGATGGGAATTTTGTTCTGAATTGAATTGCCATGTGTGTCGGTTTGTATACCGTATTTTCTGGTTCCCTAAAGTGGTGGATTTGTAATCACTGCTCTCTATTTCAACCACTCGTGCTACAGCCCTTAAAGGGCTGCAGGGCGTGCAAATCAATAAATAAATAAAATAAATAAATAAATAAATAAATAAATAAATACACATTTTTCTAAATCAGCACAACACAACAATTTTGTGATTCGGGCTAAGAAACAATGCTACAAACAAGCTGCCACAAACCAAGAAAGTTGACGTCACAAGCACGTGGGCAGTGTGTGAAGGGATGTTCTCTAGCTGTTTTGGAATAAAGAATATTTCCATTGTTAAACATATAATTTTCCTTTCTGAAATAATCGGAACAACCTATTGCATTCCAATGAACTTCTTTCAGGAAAACATAGGCTTTGATAATATTTATGCTTCATAACGAAATTCAGAACTTCTGAGCATCAACTGTTGTTATGCCATATAAACTCAAATCTTTCACTTGTAAACAGGGTGTCGCATAAACCCTAGATGCTGATCAGAACCGCGAACTATTACAAGAACATCATTGTTATCCCGTAACCTTGATCTCTCTTCTCCTTCTTTCTTAACTTCCAGCCAGCAGCCATTCTCACCGCAATATTATTATATTGGCTGCTAACCGTACTTTCAGCTTCTGCTTTTCAACGCGTTGCGCCACTACACTCGCTCACACTGCGATGAACCGCACCAATAAAATCTTTCAGCCGGTCCTTCACTTCTTCTCTAGAGTCGGGACACGAGAAGCTGAACTGCTTGTTTTCCATCTGTTCTCGGTGGATATTTCTCGCCGCTAGGCTCATGTGCTCTTTTCTGGCTGGTGTCTGGCCTAAGCGCTCTTTCCTAGACAAGCAAGCCTCCTTGGCGTCTCGAATGAGCATGATCAGCATACGCAAGGGGTACATCCTGCTGTTGTATACAGTTACTTTTTATTAAGCTGGCCTTGCCACTTGTTGATTTGTTTTTTTTTTGTTGCTAAAAGACTCCGTTTTTTCTTCTGCATCCTCGCCTTTTCCAAGTTCGTCGTCTGCTCCCCAAATGGTCACTGGAACATGCTTGCTTAAGAGAAGTGCATCCTAATATTCTTTATGGCGCATGTCTTCCACCTGAATTACCTTGCCTTTCGCTTCACCGGAACCAGCTTCTCCCACGGCGTCTAACGAAAAAGTGACTTCAGCAACGCTATAGGACGAGTTGTGTGAGATCGTGGTCTGGATAGCATTTTAAGGTTCAAGTACAATGTTGTCTGACTGGGCAAAGGCGCCTTGATGAGCTTCCGGAAGGATATCTTGTTCAACCCTGATCTTCTGGTTTTTGCGCTCAGTGGCCACGTTCAGATTCCCCTGCCTTCTAGCGCGTTGCGGTTTAACGACGTTGGTGGACGGCTTTTCTAAGATTCAAACTTCTTCGCACCCGCAGGAGGCGAAGTTGGCTCGCCGGCGAGGGAGGTCCGTGTCTGCGTATAGGAAACAATTGGCCGGTTACGAACTTGGTTCGGTGACTTGGGACACCGGGATCTATCGTCAATGACAACCACCGCTGACTCGGTAGGCACGTCCCCATCCTTTGGTAACACATTAAACGATACAGGTTTAGGGTCAGATAACTTCACCACAGGCACCGCCTAGGTTGGTTTGATAGTAAGGCTTCTGTGCCTTCTCCGTTACGTTCTTCTTCAATTTTGCATCCAGCTGGGTCAAATCTTGGTGGCTCAAATCTAGTGGCTGTAGCGGGAAGATTGAAGGATCAATAGGGTCAGCTGGTTTATCTATGAAATAATGCCTCACAGCGTGAGAAATCAGAGCGGGGTGGCAGTATGCGAGCAGGCGTAGCTTCTCGTAACTCTATATTGAGACGCCCTCGCTGGCGCCGTGCAACTGGGCGCGTATTCAGATGAAGCGGGTCGCAAGAGAATTTGCCAAACGTAATGTTCCACACACGGCTACAGCTTTCCCAGGTCGCGTGAGAGTGATCTTGCTACAATTACTGCGCTCGAGCGTAGTCACGCAGGCGCTTTTTAGCAAATGACTAATTCATGTGGTCGGGCCAGGATTGCCTGTAAGCTGTATCTAGCGAGGGCATCTTCCTGGATTCCACGAAATACAGGGACGTCCGTGTAGCGGGCGATGAAGACGCATTGCGGTAGGCAGCGTATTCCAGGCTGGGCACCACGTCCAATGCCACTGAAAACTCTGTGAACGCGTGGACAATATTAGTTGGGGACCAGCATTTCCAGCAGCAGATGCCATCAGGCCAGGTTGGCTTCTTGTTGCATAACAAAGATGGCAGATTTCACGGCATGAGCGGCGGAATCAGCGGTTCGTACAGAAGACGTCGATCACTGGGAAAGGCCACTCAAAAAATGGATTGCCTGTGTTCTTGCCGTTACTTCCCTTCGAAGCTCGTGAGGATATCGAGGTCCTTACCGAGGGACTCCGGAAGCCGGACTGGAAGGCTGGCCTAGCTATGGCAGCTGAAGACGGCCGCCCGTGCTGCTGGATCACATCAAGAAAAATTAAGTTCGTAGGCTGGTTTTTCTGAGTCTTGAAGGCTTCTCAGCAGTGCCATTTGTAAAAATTTCTACCGGTTCTCAAGATTCCATTGTTGCTCTGCTACACCTAGCTCCCCACTTTTTCTTTTCCAGTCGCCGGCTGTCTTCATCGCTTCGCTAAGGGCATTTGCAGCTTGTAGCTGGCAACGATTGTAGCTGGAATTTGCAGCTTGAAGCTGGCAAACGTATCAGTGCATTACAGCATCAGAAGTCCATCGAAACCCTATTCCTAAATCAACACGTCACAGAAACGTCAATTCCATGATTCCCCATAGCAGGAGTGCAGTGACGGCATTGCAAAATGCAGTCGCGCTATAGAAAAAGGCTGAGCATACGAGCGGATAGCTCCAGCGGCCACCACCACAGCGAGCGGCTCGTGCAAAGAATAGCCGACACGAATGAGCGCTCAAGGGTCGGCGCTCACAGCGGTAAACACCGCACATTGCGCGAGTGCACCCGCCACACGCGAGTGGCGAGCGGGGCTCAGTACTTGCGAGTAATGAGTGCACTCGCGCTCGTGAGTGGTGAGAGCACTCGCACTCGTGAGTTGTGAGTGGGGCTTATCGCGTGGAACTCGCTTTCGCGAGTGGTGAGCGGGACTCGCCGCGAGTGAACTCGCACTCGCGATTGGCGAGTCGGGCAGGCCGCGAGTGGCACTCGCACTCGCGAGTGGTAAGCGGGGCTCGCCGCGAATGGAACTCGCACTCGCGAGTGGCGAGTGGTTCTCGCCGCGAGTGGCAGTCGCACTCGTGAGTGGTGAGCGGGGCTCGCCGCGAGCGGACTCGCACTCGCGAGTGGCGAGTGGTTCTCGCCGCGAGTGGCACTCGCACTCGCGAGTAGTGAGTGGGGCTCGTCGCGAGTGGAACTCGCACTCGCGAGTGGCGAGCGGTTCTTGCCGCGAGTGGCACTCGCACTCGCGAGTGGCGAGTGGGGCTCGCCGCGAGTGGCACTCGCACTCGCGAGTGGCGAGCGGGACTCGCCGCGAGTAACACTCGCACTCGCACTCACCAGCCCGCAACGATGGCGAGGCTCACCCACCACTCACTCATGAGTGGTGGGTGGGGGGGTGTGTGAGTGCACTCGTGAGTGAGTTTGCGACCTATGTGAACAAGTGATACGAGCCGAACAGTTCTGGGTCAAGTTGGTTCAATCTCAAGCATATAAAACTGAGATCGAGTGCCTTTCAAACGACACCGCTCTAGAGGGCTCATCACCAATCACTTAACTCAATCTTTTTCTGGATTCCCGTGGCCTACTTCGAGTTGGAGGTCCTCTGTCACGACTAACAGTTCCAGAAAAAGAGAAACACCCAATCATTCTACCACCATACCACTGTTTGCCGGAACTTTTTGTGGTAAGATCCCACCTTCAAGTCATGCACGGTGGCGTGAGGGACGCGCAAACTCAGCTGAGAGAACGGTACGGGCTTCACAAAGCTCAATCGCTAATCAAAAGAGTCATCCATGGCTGCTACCTGGCAATCGGTTCCGAACACGTCCAGGCAGTGCTCCCTCTTCCCCTCTTCCTGGTAACAGCTCGGCATCGACTAATCCTTTTGAAGCTGTGGGGATAGACTACGCCGGGCCACTCTACATACGGTCCTCAAACAACCCCAAGAGCTACATAGCTCTTTTTACGTGTGCCACATCACGAGCAGTGCATCTGGAACTTGTCAGTTTGATGACTTCAGAAGCATTCCTGAGGTTTTTCCACCGTTTCGTGTCACGGAGGGGCCTACCTCGAGTCATTTATTCAGATAATGCCAAGACATTCAGGAAAACATCATCTGATGTGAAGGGACTTCACAGGATGTTCCTACAAGACGGCGTCGCTGGGCACATCAGCAGCGTCGAAATTGCTTGGAGGTTCATCGCGCCTGACGCCCATTGGTAGGGCGGGTGGTGGGAGCGTCTCGTGAGAACTGTTAAGACCACAACGCGAAAAATTCTGGGTAAAGCTCTGCTCACCTTCGAAGAACTAGCAATAGTTCTTACCGACGTCGAAGCTGTGGTCAATTCTAGACCATTAACATTCATCAAGTCGGACATAGGTGAACCGTGTGCGTTAACGCTCGCCGACCTCCTGATCGGACGAAGGTTTACCGCTCTATCGCATGAGGCATCGAATGTAGCCACCACTTCAACGCGCACAGACGCTCTCTGAATGCAACGGTATAGCAAGCGACTCATGGAAAACTTCTGGACAAGATGGCAGAAGGAGCACCTCCTTCAGTTGCAGTCAACCCATTTCGCAGCCCGAAGGACAGCAACAGAAATCAACGTGGCGGACATCGTGTTCGTCTATGCTGAGAAAACGCCTCGTGAAAGGTGGAAGCTGGATTGGAAACTAGAAGCCTACAGAAGCGTGGACGGCCGTATCCGCTCGTGCAAAATGAAAGTGCTAGACAGTCTTTTCTCCACCAGGGCTATTCAGAGACAATGCCCATTTGAACTTGCCGCTACTTAACACCTTTGCCGGGCCACGGAGTATGTTCCATCTCTCGACCCGCTGCCTTCTCCAAGCACGAAGACGACGAGGCAGTAGAAAAAGAAAGGAGAGCTTGTAGATTGAATCTGGCATGGAACGGTTTAGAAGGTAGCCGCAGCGCCAATAAACCGTTGTCTTACGCCTTCAGTTTCGCTTTTCGGCACTCGTGGCTCAACAGTACTATTCAAACGATATCTTGCTGATAGCATGATAAGTGGTGGTTTTCAAAGAATTCATGCTCAGTCGCGTATTCACCTTTTGCATAAGTGCTGTCGTGACGCATTTTTGTCTATCTGTAAGGTTCTTTTGAGGGACACCAACTCTCGGAAACATCTGGAGCAGACCTTACACAACAGGTATGCTGAAGGCAAAAAGTGGGCTGAAAGCACGAAATGCATGCCGAGGGCACAAAAAGAAAATTTCTGCCAGGGTGTAAAAATTGCAAAAGTTCACAGTTTAGTCTACAACAGTACCCATGATAGACGAAACGTCTCACGTGGTATGACGGAATCGATGCAGATGCGTTGGACACTCTGGGTTCTTAGCGGCTGCTGGCAGATGGGCACGGAGAGCCCCACGTACACAGTAGTTGCTGGCGGTTCATTGCGCAGACGGCGAGATCCTATACACGCCTACCACTGCAGCCTGGCGAATGTTCTGGGTGCCCTCACGACGGGCTCTGAAGAACACGGCTAGTGCAGAGCATAAGTCTTGAAGGCCCAAACCTTGCTCCTTCGAATCCACTCTGCTGCGTGACCCCAAAACTCACGTGCACCTCTTCTTCCCCTTCTCCTGTCACTTTTATGCTTCGAGCTATTCTAGCTGCTCTTCTGCCGGTTCACATGTGGCGAGAACTTCAGGAACACATATGCCGTGCGCGCGACTGACCACATTCGGCCATCTCTAGATTGCATACCGTAAAGGAGCCTGCAAAATTTTGCGGCATGGCTGGGCGAGGCGGAGCGGCGCAAAGCTCTAATCTGCGCCATATGCTGCCATAGACCGCCGGGTCGAGGCTCGCGAAACGTGCGCAACAGCCGCACATTGCACATGCCTGTCCTTCCTTTTTTACCAGGCATCCCTTGTCCCCGCTGTACCGCATCGGTCTTCCTATATCCCCGGCCGCCGTTGTGGCACATCTTCCATCACTGCCGCTCTGTCTTGCCTGTTACAACCCAAGGCGTGCGCAGGGGCATTTTTCGTGGGGATCAATGCTTTTTGAATATATGCTATGAACAAAGTAGTGGTCTGGCCGAACAAAAACGTTATAGAGCTGTTATGGGCTGGAATGTGACGGAAGCTATGTGCGTCGACATCGAGTGAAGAAAAAGCCGCGTGGACAAAATTCAATATTGTGGTACAGGCTACTTTCTAGACAATGATCTGGTCTCTCAATGTAATGTAGATTTCATTGGAAAAATGAATGAAAAATTTACGCTGGGGCCACAAAATGGCAATAACATACAGACCCAACATACTACAGACGACTTTTACCAGAGTCCGCATAAGTGGAGTGAAAGTAGCAGGTCTTACATGCATATGAAATATCAAAGTTAGTACAACAGGCTTTTCTGGTGATGGCTATAAGATGCCTCGGTTGTAAATTGTGGAACACAAACATGAGCATAGTGGAGAACGAATAAAACGCACTGCTCTTAATCTCTGCGAAAATGCATGACGAGCACAGCGTGGCTCAGTCAAGAATCGCAGAAACAAATACGTTGTTTTTGAACGGCGATAGGAGCATACTTCCTTAATAACTACCTGTATGAAAATTGCACAGTATAGTGTTTTATGGGCGGACAAACAAAGTGCTGTCCATTTCCCTTCAAGAGAAGCCTACGTTTTGAGAGCAGATGGGCGTTGCACAATAGTTACAAGTACACCGTGTACAGCATAATTATATAAAAACGTGCGGAAACTCTGCAGAAGATTAGTGTTGTCTTAATAGAAAATGGTGACTCTTAACTTTATAATTAGGGAAAAATATGTGTCAAACTTGTCATACCCTTTCAACCGCTGTTGCATCTAAATTTGGTATAATTTGTTTTTGGGTAATTTCTACAAATCAAGGGTTACAGCCGTTTCCCCTAAAACTACATGTTTCCTCTTCCTGTTTCCCCTTTCTGTACACGGCTATTTCTTAACATCACACTGGGATTCTGTAAAGTCTACAACTTCACTGTGAATTAAGGATTACGAAAAGTGACATGAATTTCTGCGT
>JABSTR010000632.1:0-34006 GCA_013339765.2 Haemaphysalis longicornis | reverse complement strand
TACTCAGCTGTTGTCGCAGGTTGCTAAAAAAAATACGGCAATAAGTCGTTACGAGGAACCAGTGAAAAACAAAATACACGGTGATACTGTCGCTGATTTGCTCTATAATATAAGTCTTTAGAACAAAGAAATGAAGAACAAAAATGCCTGAAAAGCTTCAAATATTGGCTCATATTCCATAAATTAATGTACATTTTTGGGAAGGCCGCATAACCATCCGCTGGCCTAAAATAACGCGGAATTGCGAGCAGGAACGTCTATAATATATAGTTCAGAATGGCGTGCTTTCTCCATCGCATTATACTCCGAGCCGCTCTAACATCTGAATAAATCGAATTCAAAGAAACGAATCGTAACCGCCCACTTTGTGCATTTAAACCGGAGAAAGCTTGGTGTTTCAGGCGTCTTTCTCATTAAAGGACTGATTATTTTTTTGTGTCCTGGAGCCGTGTTTGCATGTAGCATTTGAAAAGCAGCAATTGAAACAAGGCATACATCTTTACCATGTTAAGAAAAATCCATGCAACTATCCCGCAGAAGCCCAAAGAGGTAAGCCCTTCATAGTTATAAATTTGTTTTGAAAGGAATGAATAAGCGGCATGGATACCTACAATGTACAACAAAATAAGAACACATGATTGCTGTCGAAATACCAACTTTAAATGCAGTAAGCGTGAGTATAATACAACAACCTCACTTATATTTTGTCCATCCGCGCAAAATACGCTTCTCTAGATGTGTATGATTTAATTCAACGAAACGTCTTGACAGAATCCCCCTTTTGTGAAACGCCGTTCGCTGAGAAAGGCATTATCTGGTGGCGGTTTATTTCAGCGCGTTAACTGATTGTAGGCTTACTGTTTAAAGCCACCGCTATGGTTTTATGCACACGGTGGAAGGGTTTCGCCTTGAATATCAGCTGTGCAAGAATAATTTGCGCTGAATTGAATGCCTACATTGCTTGCCGCAGTGTCTGCGTACATACTGTTTAGTTTGCAACCTGCTACACTGACTGTCATTTATGGTAGGTTGGAGCCAATGTTCTGATTCTGTTTTATTCGCAATCGCTGTCCTGTATGTTAAGCCAATCATCGGCACACTACATCACCCTACTAGGTTACGTGTATTTGCTCGATGTTTTTTTAGGGGCGAAGCCTCTTAGGGGCTCGGACTTTCTTCATCTCCTGTCATTGTCGTCATTGTAGTCACGGTGCTAAAACACCGGAATACTCGTTTTCCAACGACTCGCGCTAGAAAGTGACATCACCATGGGAAAAAACTCGTACGAAAAAACCCACCGGGACACTCGCTTTCCATTGCCTTGCTCTAGAAAGCTTCCTGCTTCAAAGAAACGAGACTTTGTCAGCAAAGCTGTATACCTGTAGGCTCAACCCCCAAAGGATTTATCTCCGTGGGCAAAAACGCCAAGGCGCCAATAATACTCTTATACACGGGATGCTTTGCCACTCCATAGATTTCACGTGAGTGGATATGGTACGGGATATTTTCTTCTTTCGCAAACACTGTTCGCTATTATGTTCAAACTTTGTGTGTTGGTTGCTATAACTTCTTATCCTCGTATCTAGCGAATTTGAATTTTCCAATTTTTTACAAGGTACAGATTCGAGGGAACATCGTATTGTTTATATTTTAATTATTTCGACACTGCAGGTTTATGCAGTGGAAGCCATGCCATTTTTGAATCCTTGGTCCCAGTCAAGCTATGTTTAAAGCTTTTTTGCATAGGAACCCATCTAGGTCTTTTAGAAAATAGGTAGGTAGCTGGGTTAACTGGTTTATTCAGAGGAAGGGTGGAAGCCAGTAAAACCCGGCTACTCCATTTCGCTGAACGAAGGGCCATAGACCCAATTAAAGAAATCACAAGTACACGACAACGTCCACAAGGTTCCCGAGGTTTAGTTGGTCCTTCTGGGTTCGTATTCAGGAATTCACCGTGAAAGGCTAAAACTATCCGTTATTAGTTTAAAGGGATACCTGTTGAGTTAAAGAATGCATTGAAGGCACGGAAAACCTTATTTTTGCCATCCAGGCAGTCAGCTACTGCTATTGTTTTGTATGTACAGTTCACGTTTTAGCTGGGAGTATTTTGGCAGTCTAAAATAACACGCTAGAAACATCTTCCTTGTGCTCTCCGCATGCGCGGGATGGTGAAGTTCACAGTCATTTTAACAGCACAACTGGTTAGGCCGAGCTTTGTCCGTCAGTCTCAACAAAAAGCCTCGAAGCTGAGAAAAAACGTGGTTCGGGAGGGCATGAAAACACAAAACCAGAAACGCCATGAAACCGAAAAAGGAAACCTAACACTGTGCCACACCAAAGGCCCGAGGTTGGCACGGTTGTAGCGGCGGCAGTGAACAACATAATCACAATATTTGGAAAGAAAAAAATCCTGGGCCATCTCCACTAACGTGAAACCTGAGGTGGGATGAAGCATGCAGTGCAGCGTATAAGTGTATTCTTGGCGCCTTGGCGTTTTTGCCCATGGAGATGAAACCGTTGGGGGTATAGGTATACAGCTTTGCTGTAAAAGTCTCTTGTCTTTGAAGAACGAAGGTCTCTTGCGAGAGGCGTAAACTAGTGTCCCGGTGTTTTTTTAGTAATCGTTACGAAGCGCTCAAGGGCGAGGCGTAAACGAGTGTCCCGTTTTTTTTATTACGCGTTACGTTCTAGCGCGAGGCGTAAACGACTTTTCCTGTGTTTTAGCACCATGAATACGTGAAACGATGATTGCAACGACGATTACTACGACGAAGACGGTGGCGAAGACGATGACAGGAGACGCCAACATCCTCAGCCACTAAGGGGCCCCTGCCCGCGGTCGGTATCGAACCTGGGATCCTCGTGTTATGGATACTGATTGAGCATCGCATTCCGGGCACACCGCATTTCCTTTGGATTCATAGCGCGGGCGTTGACCTTAGACTCAGCCGCCAGTTCAAGCGTGGACGGCCCACTTTGGGAAAGACGTGGAAGCCTGCGGACGAAACGATCCGGGCCTGCCAGTCTTGGAGACCTTTCAGCAGCAAGATCGGAAATAAATGTGTGTTAAACAAGAAAAAATTTGTAGGCAACGCCGAGTCGCATAAGGTGGAAGAGAGCTTCCACACATTGTGGCACCTCTACTTTTAATCGGAACTGCAAGGCTGGAAAATATTTGAATAGAAGCGAAAAAACTGTGATACCCAGAGACTTCCAAAAATGTTCGGAAGGGGTCTCAAGGCAATAGCTGTTATTATTATTTTTATATTATTATACTCTGATATTACCCACAAAAATTGAAGGGCTACTTCAAAAAACGATTAGTGTAACGGATCGTTTCTGTAAACCTTGATGTTGAAAAGGAAACAAAAGCCATTTTGATTTTCATATAGCCTAACCTCTCGTTTTTTCTTTTGAATTTTTGGTTCTACACAAGCTCGTTTTCTCGCGGTGTCTGAATAGTTTTACCAAATGACGGCCCTGGCTTTTGCCGCTTTCATTTCAAACAGCCTACATAGTGTGAAAATTAAAGCCGGAACATGTTTTCGAGAAAGAGTAGCGGAAGGTGAAGAGAACCTTACTCCTACAGAGCCTCTTGCGCCCTCGATATGTTTCTATACGCTGAAAATTAACCGATTGCCCAGTTTAGACATTCCATAAAATCGTGCTCTTCTGTCGCTGTGCTATTTTGACGCTGTGCTGTTTTGTCGCGTGCTGTTTTGTCGCCGTGCTGTTCCGTCGCGTGCCCTTTTGACGCCGTGCTGTTATGTCGGTGCTCTTTTGTCGCGTGCCCTTTCGTAGTGTGCTGTTTTGACGGCGCCCGCCTCGTATGTGTGCATGCGCACACGCACATGCATGCGTACGCAAGTACATACATACATACATACATACATACATACATAAATACATCCATACATACATACATAATGTGAATAGTCCCATCGCTTTTTTGTCATGCTGAGATGTTCATAACCAGTTTTCTTGGAAAAAAATTATTTAATATGAGGATTAACACTCCGATACACGCAGGAAATGAGGTAAGCCGTAATATAGGGCTCTGGATTTATTTTGAACACCTGGCGGTCCTAAATATGCCCCGAATTCTCGGAACACTTGGGCTTTCTCACTTTTAGACTGCATCACAGAAGTGGTTGCTGCATTTTTTTTTTAAATTAGCCAACAATTTCTTTAAAGAGGTAAAAAAATTGTATATTTGGAGTGCCTTGTGCAAGTACATATGATGTGGATGCTACCAATGCCTCATTGTATTGTTACATTCTTATTACGAATGCTCTTTGGGAAACCATTGTCACAATGTTCTTCAAACTACAAATATACAGGTTGGTATTTGTAGTGCCCTATAAAAGTTTAATGAAGCCTTTTTATTGCAAGGCCTTTAGCAAATTGAACATGGAATAAGCATCATTTATCCAGTCAGAGTAATAGTAAAGTTTAGATAAAAGCACTCGTTGGCACTCAGTTGAATTAGACATCCTTATAAAATATCGGGATTAAAAATTGGCACACCTCAGTGTATAAAGAAATATGGGTAAGCAGTTACATCAGGATTACGAGTTAGCATGCTAAAGGGACCTTGAAGTAATTAGTAGACATTGTAGGATTACTTGTAGAGAATGGAGTCGGGAGTTCCTAAACCGTGCTTTCACCACTGTAGTTTCACTGATGGTAATTACTTTACAAGAAAGATCAATTCAAAAGTAAATTCCTTTTCTTCATCTTCCTTGTTGATTTTTGTCGTTTTCTGTTACGCATAAAGTTTTCCTAGACTAGCTGAGGCTTGATGTTTACTTTCGCTGACAAAACCAGTTGTCTAATCCATCCACTGTTATGACACTGGAAATTGATCGTGAAGTGAAAACTGTGCCTAGACATAATTTGTGCTTTGGTGACTGTGGCTCGGTTTTGGGAGCACGCAGAAGGCGTTAAGAAGATCAAGGTCCGTGAATTAAAGCAACTCCACACAACACACATGCGGTCCGTATTTTAGTTAAAGACGCTTCGCTGATTTTACTTCAGTAGAGCTCAGGCTTGCGTGCATGGTCAACTGGCATGATGACAAATATGATGAAGATGATGTTTGGAGTTGAAGGGCGCAAGGCCAACTAAGGGCAAAGAGCGCCAAACAATAGCGATTACATCAGAGTGACATGGAAGTAAAAGTAGAACATTCCAGTAAAAATAAACAAAGTAAAACACAACATAATGAAGATGACTGGTGTAAAAGGCCAGGTTGTCAAGATGCATGATAAGAAATGAGATGTAAAAATTTTACGTCGGTAAGAAACTCAAAAGCACGTTTGATTGAAAACATTGTTTAGTCTCCATGGAATATGCAGTGTGTGTAGTTGTGGAAAGTATTCGTGTCGTGTTGTGTCAAGTGCTTTACATTGTATGAGGATGTGGATCACGGATAGGGCATCTCCGCACGTGCTCCACGGAGGTCTTGGCGATCCAGTGAGAAGGTGCGAGTGCGTTGCATGAGTGTGCCCTATTCGTAATCTAGCCAAGGCGACTTCAGTGTATCCACCGCGTGTGACGGTGGTGTATGGTCCCAAGTGCGGTTTTATTACGTGTAAATTGTCTCTTTGTTCACTCCAGTGTGGTTGCCATGTTTGCTAAGTTGTTGTCTGATGTGTGGCTTCACGTCGGTGTAGGGTAATGTGGTTATGTCTACTGCATTGGACAGTTATCACCAGCAGCCATTCGATCCGCGGCTTCATTCCCGGCTATACCACAGTGGCCAGGGACCCAGCAAAGGACCAGTTCAAATTTGTGGGCGCACAGAGGATAATACTTGATATAAGATTAACGTGATTTTTGAGGCTTTGTTGACAAAAACGCCCGCACAACACTCAGGGCATCTCTATAGATAAAGGATTGGGGGATGTGGCTTTGAAGTTATTTTAGTTTTTTATTTAAGAATATACTGCAGGCCATGTAGCCCAAGCAGGAGGGGCATAATGTGGTAACAGTATTAACCAAATACAAACAGTAAATAGCAAAGAGCAGAAACAAGGACTGAAGTATAAAACAGTGAACGCTAGAGGCAACTACAAAGGCACAACTAAACATTTGCCTCAGATGAACCAAGAGAGTTTAAACAATTTTCGGGTGTATTGTTCTAATCATTAATTGTGCGGGGAAAAAAGGAAAATTTAAACAGATTGGTGGAGGCGAACATTGGGGTTAAGGACAGAGAATGGGAATACGGCGACGAGTGGCAAGGGGTTTCAAGAAAGAACTACAGTCCAAAGCAAGTTTGCGGTGATAAAGTGAATACAATAATTTAAGGCGGAGAAACTGTCTTCTGGACTGCAAGGTTGGAATTCCGTTGTCACGCATGAGCTCGGAAACAGAATCTGTGCGATGAAATTTTGAATAAACAAACCGAATAGCTCTCCTTTGGATCTTTTCTAAGTCAATATTCTTTGATGTATGAGGGTCCCGAACAGCGCAAGCATATTCTAGTTTAGGTCTACTCTGTTCTTGAATAACAACAAGAAGTAACCATAGGCCTCTGGTACTAAAGAATTCTTGTATAACTGTTCAGAGTTCTAGTGACCCATGCCGGGCCCATGCTCCGCGCAGGACACAGAGGTGGAAGTTTTAGAGGCATCCGTATAAAATTCAGAACGCTGATACTTCTGCAGCAAAATACAAGAAGTGCTGCAGATTGCACGTGTGGGAGCTCGATTTTTATATATATATGTGAAGGGTGTGTCGCATGACACAGGGTGGAGATGCCATGGTGCTATAAAATCTGTAGAGAACTTTGGATGGTATCTAAAAGGACAGCGCTTAGCTCTGACGCTTCCTCTCGAACTCTGTAACAGAAGGGCGGAGAACGATGGTCGATTTAGCAGGAGTCATTCATGTAGGTATCATAAAAAAACTGATTTAAAAAGATGGTGAGGCATGGATGAAATTTTAAAAGGCATAAAGAAGATCTGTTTATGCTCGCTGACGTTGTAGGTTTCCATTTGTTGCACTCTATATACAGGCTTTCAACTGGACTATTGCGGAAGGCACAACACGCCAAGCGGAGCCCTAGATGAAGCACAGGGTCCAGCATTCTGAGGAATGGTTTAGTGATTGACCCATAGACAACGCTACCATAGTCACGTAAGCGGAACCTATTGGGGGGGATTCTCAGCACCACAAGAAATTTTCGAGGAAAACCTTCAGGATAATCAGTGTTTTTAAGCATTTATGTTTAGTTTGCTTTATGGTGGGAGGATGAATGTGAGCTTTTCGTCATAGATAATACCTAAAACTTGTGTTCCTTTTTTAAAGAAATAGAGACACCCTGCATCCGGCCGAATGCCACGCCTCTTGGAAAACAAAACACAAGTGCATTTTCCCAGATTAAATTTAAAACCGTTGCTATATGCCCAGCCGGCTAGCTTGTTCACACCAAGCTGGACTTGGCGCTCGCTCATAGCCAAATTACACGATTTGAAGGACAGTTGAACGCCGCGTACAGAGATAGAAAAGGAAAGCGATGGTGCCAGCACCTTCTGAAGAGAATTCATTTTACAATAAAACAAAGTGCAACTCAAACGTCCACCTTGCGGCCCGCCGTTTTCCTGCACATTAACCCTAGAGAGTGCAGTTCGAACTGGCACGGAAACGTTATTTCGGACAGGCAACCGGCAAGCGTGTTCATCATGTTACCCGACATGCCGAAGGACTTGAAATCGCTGAGGATGCCGTACCGCCAAGCAGTATCGTACGCCTTTTCAAGATCAAAGAATACTGTCATACATTACTGCTTGTGGAGGAAAGCATCTTTGATATATGACTCTAACGAAACGAATTGATCGTTGGTAGATCGCCCCGCCCTAAAGCCTGCCTGGCAGCTCTCTAGAAGACCGTTGTACTCGAAGAAGTACACGAGTGTCCTGTTTATTGTCTTCTCGAAGAGCTTACACAGGCAGCTTGTCAGGACAATGGGACGATAACTGGGGGGAGAAGAAGGGTCCTTCCCCTCCTTTAGGAAAGCCACTACTATGGCCTCCTCCAAGAGCGTTTGAATGTGCCCGACAGCCATATTTTTATTGTAGAGTAGGTAAGAGTGTTCATCAGTGTCTGGGTGTTAGGTGCTGTATCATGGTGTATGTAATCTTATATGTGCTGGGGCTGAAGGTTCACACGTGCTCAGGGCAGCCCTAAACTCACATAGAGTGAATTCAGAGTTGTAAGAAGATTTCGATTCGTCTTTGTCTTGGAAGGGCTTTTTTTCTGCAGATGTTTTGTAATTCATGAAAGTGTTTGTGTAGTGTGCTGAACTGGACACGTGTTCGAAGTGTTGTGTAGTGTGTTAGCCTGTCGTCAAGAGTGTGTCCCCTGTTGTGCTAACCAGGGGCAGGCTGTGTGTCTGTTGTCCGTCTGAGCTTACGTATACATGTCCAGACTTGTGTGTGTCCATGCATGAATTAATGGACGTGAAGAAGGTGTGCCAGCTCTCTCGTTTTGCGTCACGGCGCACACGTGTTCCGTACGCCTTGGCGCGTTATGAACGAAATAAGGTTACCCAACGTGGGGTACCGACGAAGGATACCCCACGCCTTGTTCTAGGCCTCTCGCGCCCCGCCTACAGTGCTCATTTTACCACTGGCCTCGCTGGTTGCGCGGGGCACCAGAGGCGTGGGGAATGGACTTTTTGGCGGCGTCGAGGATGTGTGCCGTGAGGAGTGAGTAGGCTTCATCTACGTGTAGGTGTCTTTGGATATGTAGTGCAGTGTCGATGTCTCTGTAAAAGTTTTCCACTTAGCTCGTGCTTCATTGAACGTATTATGGGAAGATGAACTGCTTGGCCCCAATACCTATGTATGTTAGTGAAGTGGGAAGTGGTCACTGCCATATGGGTCAGTGCCCACACTCCACACAAGACACTGAAAGAGAATTGCCGAACCAATAGCCAAGTCAAGGTTTGAGTATGTATTGTGTCCTATGTTATGGTATGTAGGCTGTTTCTCGTTGAAAAGGCCTGCTCCAGAGGATGTTAGAAACTTCTCTAGCAGGCGATCTTGGGCGTCTGTGCGAGAATAGCCCCCCAAAAAGTTGTGCGCATTAAGGTCGCCTGTTAGGATGTATGGTTCGGGCAGCTGGTCGAGCAGCGCCTCGAAGTCAGAGCTCTAAAGTGTAAAATCTGGAGGAATGTATATGGAGCATACCGTTATCAACCTGCTAAAGATTATTGTTCGAATTGCTACAGCCTCAAGGACAGTGGTCAGCTTACAGGGTGGCATTGCATAAGGATTTTCCGGGTGATTATGGCCCACACCCAGCCAGAAGAGGTGCTGCATCCATCCCTGTCCCTTGTGAACACCATGTCTATTCAAGAAATTTGTATGATTTGAATTCAAATGTGTTTTCTGTACACATGTCAAACTTGGCTGATTAGCATGGAGGATTTTGTATACATCGTCAAGATTATTAAGAAGGGCTCTGCAGTTCCATTGAACAATATTTTCTCTTCCCATTATAATGTGTTACAGCTACTGGAGTGTGACTATTTACGTAAGGTCTTTCGGGGCTTGTACTCTTGGGAGAGGGTTGTTTTAACCCTCATAGGGAGGTTTTAGATCGAGGGACCCGCTCCTTCCGCTGCAAACTAGAGAGGAAAGGTCCTACATCTATCTCATCATCAGATTTGGAAGGGGTACCCGGCGGACCGGACCACGCGAACTTGGCACCATTTCCGGTGCCCTTCGTTCGAGCCACGACCGCCGAGGGCGTCAGGAGCCCCCGGGTGGCACGTGCGGTGCGGCGGGGGTGGGTACTGCCTCGGATGCCTCCGTCTCCATTTCCTCCGTGCCCTCGCATGTGCTTTGGGCCGGTCGAGAGGAAGCAATGGATGCCGCGGCATCCCTAACGGACGTGGTTGCCACCACAGCCGCTGCTGGCTGAGCGAGCGGTGCAGAGGCGGGTTGGGCTGCCTGGGGCAACCCTGGGGGGGGGGGGGGGGGGCAAGTCCGACTCGCGGTACTGGGTCCCCGCCGAAACCAGATGCCGCTCCGCCCCCCGGTGAGCTGCGTCGGCGTACCTCCCCAGGGGAAAGAGGTGAACCTCTTTCGCTCCTCGGGGAGGTGATGTTCTCAGTGACCTTCACATTTATGATCGCCTTCTCCTGCTTAAACTTCTCGCATTTGCGAGAGTAGGCGGCATGGGTCCCTGGCAGTTGGCACAGGTGAGGGTTGATGATGGACAATTGTCAGATGGATGATCATGCTGGGCGCACTTTGCGCAGGTCAGACGGCCACGGCAGGAGTTGGTTCCGTGCCCGAACTGCTGGCACTTAAAGCAGCGGCGCGGGTTTGGAATGTAGGGCCGGACATTACAATGTACAAAATCTGCATTGAAGTACTCTGGGAGTGTCGACTGGTCAAAAGTAAGAATAATGTGCTTGGTCAAGACTACTTTGTCATCCCTCCTCATAGTTATGCGCCTCACAGCTGTAACGCCCCTCATTCTCAGGCCCTCAAGCAGGTCAGAAATCTGTCTCATTCATGAGGTCTATCGGAAATTACACCTGAGTACTGTTCAGTCTCCGGGGGGTGTAACCCTGATTTCAAGATTGGCTACGCGAGTTTGTTCAAGGAGGATCTTGGGGTGCTGTTGCTTGTGTACTTCAACCAGGAGTTCTCCAGTTCTTTGTTTTTTGGCCTTATATTTGTCACCAATGATGCCCTCCAGAAATTTTGATATCAGGAACATTTACTGTGATGCAAGAGGCTTTTCTTGTTGAGTGGATTCCAACACCAAATAAACACGGGTAGTTATGAGGCTTTGGAAGACTGAGGGTTGGGAGTGGCGGATCGGCCTTTTCAGGGGCCGATCAAGTTTGGGGGGGGGGTTACGATTTACCATAGGGCATGTAAAAGAAGCAGAACACGAAATAGAAAACTTTCTTCTCAAACCTTACCCTGATAGCTTGAGAGGTACCGAAGCTCTCTGCCTGGTAAACAGACAGGGAGCCCATCCGCCGGAGCTTGACCTGGGCTCTGACGGCCACCGTTTGAGGTTTCTACCCTTCACCTTAAAACTCATTACCACGGTCGGTTACAGCGTGAGTATGGGGGCTCGGGGTCCGTGATGTCACCAACATCGTCAACAAGATTGATCAAGGTGCCCCGTGCGGGGCATGATGACAGCGTCTCAATGTGATAGGGCGCCAGCAGCTTGCTGACAGCGTGGTGAATCGGCCGACTGTTAGACTCATGTCAGCACACTTCTTAGGATTAGGTGAGTACAACAGTGATGAGCCAGAAAGCTCTGAAATTGTGGACTAACTGCCTTACAGCTGGCCTCCACTGACACGGGGAGTAATCAGCCACTGCTCACATCTCGGCTCGCCTTTTGGCACTGAATGGTACCACACTTGCTCGCCCTGAATGCGCTGAGAGGGGCTGGCAGTTTTACCCGGCCCACTTTGGTGCAGACAACTTGGCAGGGGCATGGCCAGGCAATCCTCAAAGTATTGAGTGTGCGAAACCAAGGATAATGACACAAGCTAAGCAGGTTGTTGCAGAGAATCAAAACTAGAATTGTGGTTCTGGTTTTCACATTTGTTGCATATGTATGTGGCAAATATCCCGCAAAGTTCTTAAAAAAAGACATTACGTTGACACAAGTGCAAGTTCGTGCGCATGAACCTTAAATATTTGTGCATCGTCCACTCACATTGCAAGAAATTTGAGCGTCCTTTTAGGTCACTGCTGTAATTGCTCTGGCCGCTACAGACATCCCGTGATGCTTTACCTCATTTCTGGCTTCATAAATTAAAAACTGCTTTACTGACAGGAAAAACGCTGAAAAGTACCATGTTTTCGCGCCTATAACACGCATTAAAGTGCGGAAATTTCACTGGCAAAGTATGGGTGCGGAAAATATTCTTCAGCGCAGCTTCACGGCAATGCGCGTTGCGGCGTGAAGGTGCACTGCGCGTCATGCCGTAAAGATGACCTTGTGTACAACAATGAGGACTGCGGCTCAAGTGATAGCTCTAGCGAGAGCAGTGACACAGAGTGAATTGTGACTTTCACCTTGTAGTCAGCGTATTCTACTTACTAATTACATGGTTTTTCTGTCTACATAGTCTGTGCTGTGTTGCTTGAGCAGTAGCGTTCGTGCAGCCTTTCCTGTATCTAATGTGCGGGCAATACGCGAAATTTTTTTTCTTTTTCTTTTCCGGCAGGCTGAAAGTGAGGGTGTGTAATATACGCGGGGGGGGGGGGTTTATACGCGCGGAAATACGGTATGTTATACATGGTGGATTCCTTACTGACACAACCAAAAGTTTGGTACTTCACCGTTCTTTTGAAAAATATGGCTAAGCAATGCGTGATATGAAGTGCAGAACTGCTGTGAAGGATAGGATGTCATTGTGCCATTAGGGTGTTTTAGGTATCTTTCAACTGGAGAGGCTTGCATGGAGTGGCTCAGCCGCAGGATAGTAATCTCATAGTTCCAAAAGTTCGCCGTATTTAATACCTGTTCCACGTGCACAAAAAATTACATTAGGTGCCTAATTAAGGCCCTATGAAACCGAATGCCATTACTTGGTCGGGGTGTTTTACATGGCGAGACGCAAGGGCGCTAAATGTGTTACGCACGATGGTGATATAACCAAAAACAGAAATGCCCTGATATTTTCGCAGCTTTAAAGTTAAAAAAGCTCTTTGAAGGGTTCAAAATGTTCTTTGTGAAAGAAAATGTTATGACAAAGACTGTTTGCTAAAAAATGATGGGAGCCATTTTTTAAAGTGGCTTCTGCAGCCGCCGTCTCCTCCCGGTGGTAGCCAAATCTGAAAAGTTTAAAATGATGTAACATGACGTTCTGCACTTTTGCGCTACTTTTTTTAACCTTGTCTACAGAACCTTGCCGCCAAGAGGGCTCAAAAAATTGTGTTATTTCACAGTTCAGATACGTTTCCCCGTGAGCACTCTGGTAGTGAGTTTTGTTTCGTTTCATTTGATTCCCATCGTGTTTGGAAGTAGGCAGATTCAGGCGTCCGTGAAGGCGAATGGGTTGTGGGGAACTCCTGAACAACGAAAAGCGATGTAAGGGCGAATGACATTGGATTTTTGTGTGCAGCAGCGAAACCATGGTATTAAAACTTGAGGCCTTAAGCACCTAATGTCTGTTTTCGTGTACGTGTGGCACGGGTATACGGCCACTTCTAACAGGAAAAGTTGCAAAATGATAGGGATTATGATTGCGAACCTCATGCAAAACAATGATGCCGCTTCGTGGGGGGCAGTAAATGTCTGAAAAGTAGCTCACGACTGCTTCCAGAATTCAGAACATATATTATGGAGACAAGAGACGGAAGCCATTGCAGACACGAAATATAAAACTGTTAGTGATAGCAGCGATGAAACCATTGAGTTACACATTTCGGTTGGTGGCGGTTCTGAACGTAAATCCTTTGATTCTATTCATGAAAAAATTTGGATGAAAGCTTGTGTGGGAGGCGGGTGCAGATGAAAGAAGGACTGTGTACTGATTCTTCATTGAGGTCACAGGGTTACTAATACAGAATGCTTGTATAGGGCCAACACGGCCTTTTTAATGTCCCCTCATTTTGGAGGGGGCAAAAAGGAGAATTAAGGTGACAGCTAGGATTGCATGAAGGGTAAGGATGCTGTAAGTTTAAAAAACATTCTAGTGGGTACCAGGGGAATGAGCAAACGAAACGACATCCAGATGAAACAAATATTTGTAATACACAAGGGAACAAACATAGTGCTGACTAATAACGGACCTTTATTGCTTATGCCTGGGATTTTTATGCACGCATAGGCAAAAACAACGAAAAGTAAAAACAAGAAAACACTAAATTTGCCTATGAACACTTGAGATCGCGTGAGCGTTGCATCATATGCACTTCACGTTTTCTTTCCGCATCAATCTGTTTACGGGAAAGAAGTGCAATCAATACAACAAATAAACTCTTCTTGAAACAGCAAGAGCTGTTTGAAAATTTGAAAATAAAACATTCATTAAAAAGGTCAAGTACTCCGTTAAAAAAATGGACAGTCCTTCCTTGTCTGAGAGGGCATTAGCAGGAGTGTTTGCGCATTGGCAGCCTAACGTTATTTCTGTGGCCTGTAAGATTTCTCTCAAAATTTGGTTTGCGTGCAATTCTATCGCAATTCCCTGGTCCAGGATCGGCTGGCAAATGCTGACGCTGTCGCGACAATGCTGGGGGAGGTGAACACGGAACGTCTTTGAAACGATGTAGTGGTGGTCCCTCAGTATGTCATTCAAGCATCAGCCAGTTTGGCGGACTTAATGCTTGTCGCATGAAAGAAGCAGGAAATAAACATCCTTTCGGCGCAGGCAACAAACCTGTTCTGGTGCTTTGTCATACACTTGTTAGGCGTTGTTATGCCCGACTTTACTTTTTAGCACATTCAGGACAGTTTCAGGGGTGCTGAAAACACCACCTTCAGATTTCCGCCGCTTCCTACTTTCTTCAGGCCATGGGAAACTCTGTGAATGCATGGCGCCATTGGGATGGTTCCATGCATGCATGGTGCAATGGTGCCATGATGTAGCCGTGCGTTTTTCTTTTGTTCTTTCAACATCAACACAGCAAGAGCTGCCAGAACACACGTTGGGTACCCCGCTGCCAAAAGGCGCTGTGTTTGTGTCTTTTCACGAGTTTCATGTGAGCTGATGCGTAAGGTAAAACCAAATCATGTGATAAATCTTAGAGGCCACGAAAATAAGAAACTTAGGCAACAAATGCGTAAGCACCATGTTTATTGCCCTCTGAGACAAGGAGAGTCAATTCTTGGCACAGAGTACCCGACCTTATTGATTAATGTTTGGTTTCCAAACAGCTCTTGCCGTTTTTAAAAGGGTTTGTATGTCTATTGATTGTACTTCTTGCCCCGTAAGAAGATCAACGTGGAGAGAAAACGTTGGAGAGAAAGCTTATGTCCCGTGTATTACAGACGCAGTGTATTACAGAACAAAACGACGAGCTGCGGTTTGTTAACATGTGTGGCATTTCCGGGCAAGTTTCTTGGAACTTCTGAGCCTTTATCTGAAGTCTATCTTCGTAGCTACTGGTGATAGTGCTTACACTAAACCATCGGGCATTTGTATTGCTTCTCGCGTGACTCCCGTCTTGAGTAACATTTTTTTGGTTGCCATGAACATTGTTCTTCAGAAAAAGCAGGAAAACTTTATTGTTAAAGCCTTTGGGTGTGTTGATGATTACCTGCTGGTTGTTCGTGACAGTAAGTTCAAGCAAAAAATGTGTGACATCCTTCATGCATTCCAGGAAAATACACACGGTCTGGTTTCACCACCGAAGTTCCCAAAAGTGAAAGTGAAAGTGAAAGTTTATTTTATAAAAATAATACAAACATACTTTTATACAGACCAAGGTGTTATTCAGTTTTTGAATTTGTCACTCAGTTTCCAAGGAGTGCACGTGTGTTGGACTTATTCGCCAAAGTCAAGGAAGCCTTTGTTAAGTTTTTCTTCTTGCCACTCGAAGGTGGTAAAGTTTGGTATTGCGGTTAACAGCCTGCCATTCGACTTTAACGAAGTCGTGCGCTCACAGCATGGGTGCCAGTTTTGCCTCCAATTTACCAGACTAAAGCCGGCAGGATTCCCGGAACATGCGCTTGTTTCTGCGGCTAACAAAGTTTCTAAAAAAATTCCGGAAGTTCAAGGCAGGCAAAGGAAAAACTACAGCCTTTTGCTGTTATCCCTTATATGCACGCAATTTCGCACAGGGTGAAAAAGATAGCTGGCAGGTTCAACGTAAACTGGGTTTTTTTCAAGCAAAAAAATAAGTTAGAAAAGCTTTGTCCTGTGATCGACAGGATGTTAGACAACATTCAAGAAAAGCGGGGCTTCGCAAAAAAAAGGCTGTGGAGTAAAACACCAGTTACAGTTTCTTGAAGGCAAAACCGATGAGTCGTGTACTGCATCCCCTTGTCGTGTAATAATATATATATTTGACAGACGGGGCGGTGCATTAATGAGAGGCCTGCGGGAACATGAAAACACGTTAAAGGGCCCACGCACGTCCCACCTTTCGTTGCATTGCTCTAAGCATGGTTGTTACCCCAAGTTTAACCATACAAGTGTTCTGTTTGCACACATGACACCCGTACGAGAGAAATTTCGGAAGCCTTCTTGATAAAAGAATTCTTACACGTCCATTAGTTTGCCCTCGGTGTCGCTGGCTGGATATTGAAGTTGCTTATCTCAACAATACTTGAGCTTCAGTTATCTCTGTTGTGCAGAGCGTTTCCCGCGTGGTCTACGCCACGGCTGTGAGTACTGCGCAGGCTCAACTCTTTATATGTTTTCCTTCTTTTCAATAAAACTTTTCAATCAGTTGTGAGTAGCGCTGGTGTTGTGTGCTCCTCTCTAGTGCCGTTTAGCTTGCGCTGGTTAATCATGAATGTATACCAACTAGCCCAGTTTTCGACCTTGTTGCACGTTAGGACGGTAAAATTCTGCACATGATATTCATCCTGCAGAGACCGGGAGTAGTGCAGAATCGGATATCTTGGCACTCATTTTTTCTCCATTTTCATGAAATACCAGTCACATGAGTCACACAGGAGCGAGTTGATATGGTGCGTAAAGATTAGGAAAAGATGTTTTGAAGGTGTCAACATAGAAATTAGGGAATTCAGACGGATTTGCTCACACGCTGTGTGAGAAATGAAGAAAAATGGATGAATGATTTAGAAATCCCTGCAATTTTGATGTATTTTAGAAGACCCATCTAAAATGGACTCATCTAAAAGGATATGAGTGATTGCTGGAATTTTTGATACACATAACAGGACAACGTAGGCTAGCTGGTGTTAGGCACCATTACCAGATGCTAAATAGCGCCTGTTTAGAGGACTTGCAGGGCAAAGCGGCTCACACAAGACGAAGGCTCAAATACCGCACTAGGTCGAGCTTTCTAAGTGCTGTTTTCGCAACTGACCCATACACGACACTGCCGTAGTTTAACGGAGGCCCTGTCAAGGTGGTATAAGCACGAAGAATAAGTTCCACGTTCACACCTTTGGATTTGTGTGTGCGAGACCCTACAGAATGGCGCTTTCTCGGGAATTTCTCTATAAACCGTTGTACGTGCGGAATGAATGTGAAATTGTTGTTAAACACAAGGCCTAAAATCTTGTGCACCTTATTTTCAGCAATTGAGTCACCATCAAGTCTAATGTCCGGCATTATCTCGCGCCTCTTCAAAATGCAACAACGCAGCTATTTTTAACAGGAGAAAACTTAAAACTATTTTCATGGGCCCAGCGAGCATGTTTGTTGATCCCAAGCTGATGTTGATTTTCACACGAAGACACGTTACATGATTAAAGAGATATTTTTACATTGTGCGCATAGATATAACAGAAAATTCATGATGGCAATACGCTCGGATGAAAATACCTACTGCTATAAACAATTTAAAAGCTCTAAGCCTTGAACAACGCCGTTTTGCTTCACATGCACATCTGACAGGGCTGATGCAAATCTGACGCGAAATGTTCGTTTAGACATGTAACTATCTAGAGTGTTGAACATGTTACCCCAAAGGATATTAAGTGTGGTACAATGCTGTAGCACCATGCGGCATCACAAGCAGTTTGGATACCAAGAATAGCGCCATTCGGTACTGTTTGTGTAATAAGACATCTCAACTGTGTGATTCAAGGGCAACAAGCTGCTAATTTCGTGATCCACTTCACCGCCTCGATAAAATGCTTTACATTCACTCAATCGACCTGCCGTTAAGTCTGCCTGGCTGCTCTGGAAAATATCATTGTACTTTGAAAAGTATCTGTTTTAAGGCAAAGTGCCTACAAGCCAATGGTTCTTTCATGGCGTGCGGGACAAGAAACTCCCAACGCGGCTGGGCAGGCGGCGGTTGCGTTTCCCTCACGGAGCACAGTGTATATGGAACGGCGATAGGACGCTATTACCCCATTCCCCTATTACCCAGCGTTCCCCGTGCTCACCCCTGCGGGCGCGTCGGCGACTCTTCCGTCGGCCTCGTCGTCTGCATTAGCGATGGTGTTGCGCCTCTTTTGGCGCAGCTTCGCGTCCATTGCGGGCTTACTTCGCACGGCTTTAATTACTTGTTCGACAGCCCCTCATGGATAACATGAACCCGAAGGAATTAGGTGGTCGTACGGCAAAGATACGTTAGGGATTGGTTTGCAGGGAGGGAAAACAAAATGTAGAGACAACCTAAAGGCACCTGGCCGCTAGAGAAACGCCACCTTTTGAAAAACTGCTTCTCACGAATGTGACTGCGTTTTCTAAATTGCTGACTACCAATTCAGTTGTGTTTTAACAGGTATTCAAAAACACGAATGCAGCAACTGGTTCCGATAAATAACGATTACAAAATTTTCGTCAGCTTTCTCGCCATTCTAAACCTTACGAACCTGTTTTTCTTAAATGTGTATAGATTGGGATCACAAAGCCCACAGGCCTGATTGTTTCGATGTCTGCGCTTGTGTCGCGTGGTGGTGCAGCCCCTGAGATAGCACACCAGGATGGCTACGTTCCGCTATCTCATCCTTCAAAAACACGCTCCTCTCGCTTTCTTTCTACCAACGCACGGCGGGCTCGAGCGGCGTCCGCCGCTCGAGTTTGGACGTGGCCGACGGTGCCTGCGATCGGGACGGCACCCCTGCGAATACCATGTAATGGCTGGCAGAATCTCTGCTTTCACTCTTTCTAGGGCCACGTGTGCGAATTCAAGTGAAGTCGCATGTGCCATTGTTGTGGGGGTCCTTCACAGTTTTGCTTTCCAACCAAGGCTTCACAGCGTGGATTGGAGTCATTTTATTAGATCCTCGAAAAAGCTTGCAGCGGCAGCTTGTCAGAGAGATGGATCGATAGCTGCGGGAAAGGATGGGTGTTGCCCCCTTCTCCAGGAAACCCACCACTCTGGCTCCTCTCCAAGACTTGAAATGGCGCCTCAAAAGTCCATATTTCATTATATAGGGGTCGGAGGTGTGTCAGGTTGTCTGCGTATAGGTGTTGTATTATGGTGTATGTAATCTTCTCTGCGCCTGGCGCTAAAGGGTTACATGTGCTCAGATCAGCCCTCAGCTCATGAAGTGAAAACGGGGAGCTGTAAAAAGTGTTTTGTTTGCGGTCGCGTGCCGAGTTTCTTAGCAGAGCATTTCATGTTTTATTAAAGTCTTCCTGGAGTGTGCAGAACTGGACACGTGTTGGAAGTGTTGCGCAAGTGCATTAGCCTGATCTTTACTGTGTCCCCTTCTGTGCTCACCAGGCGCACGTTATGGGTCGTTATTCTTTTGGTATTCGTATACCAACGAACAAGCATCAAGTGCCTGTGTATGACTTTGTTGATGTGAAAGAGGGAGCGTAAACTCGCCACCTTTTTGCTCACAGCACAGACACTTACCAAAAGCCTGCGCCCCTTTAAAAGAATTGGGGTTATCTACCATGGGGCACCGACTAAGTATGACCCCCGCCTTGTGCTGGGTCTCTCACGCCCGCCTACAGTCCTCATTCCACGCCGGCCTTGTTGGGTTGCGGAGGGCAACGGAGACCGTGGAATACACTTTTCGGTGGCGGCGACGATGTGCGCCGTAAAGTTGCCTCTTCCAAACGTAAATATGTTATGAGTGTGTAGTGCAATTCTTCATGCGAAGCAGGTTTTAGGTACTTCACCCCGGTAGAAGTACCTACCTTACAATACAGCCTCTGTTGCCGAACCATCGATCACTGACTTCTTCATCAACGTTGCCCTGCAGAACGGGAGTCGCTTTAGAGATCACGCAAGCAATGGTGTTAATCAGGTGCACGCCCCCTGCTTGCATTGCTCACTCTACAGTATACTCGTATTGCAGAATTCATTTCCTGTAGGAATTTACATAAACCCCATCTGTAAATGCCTTGAGGTAACAGAAACTTGTCTCAAGCCGAAAGAGGCTTCGCGTATATATACAATAAGACATTCTTCCAGAAAAGATATCTTTGATGCTTGCGCATTTCATCTCGCCCAGATTTCTTAATTTATTCATCGTTGCTTTGTACATCCGCAGAACCAAAGAGTGGTTTCAGTTTCCGATAACGATGGGCGTCTTAAGCAGGGCAGATGTTTGACTATATGTACTTGTTTCATTGCGCAGCACTTAAGCGTCCATAGCTATGGATTGTTGGCGCCGCGGCTTTCTACCCGATCGAAAGAAGAGAACACCGAAGGCAGAAGGAAAACGGAGGAGGAAATTGGGGGGGAAGTGTGACGGGGTGGGTGGTTTGGTGAGGCGACGCGTTACGAGATAAGCGAGAGAACGCAGATTGCCCCCGAATGTGCAAGCGCAAGACAAGAGATAAGGAAGTTTGGCGAAAGTGTGACGGGAGGGCAATGTGTCAAGGTCGCGGCAAATAAGTTCAGCATGCGTGGTATAATGCACGTTTATCGGGCCTTCAACGTCTCGCGCGCTGTGCGGCCTCACCAGAAGAACGTGACATTTGAGCGAATGGTTCACACACGATTTGCAACGACATGCTTGGCGATGGCGACGTGCTGCGAGATAACGGCAGAGTAGCGCGTGCCACCGTGCGTTCGCTGATGACGCGACCATTTTATAAGACGCAATGGCTATGCGCTGTTACCGGAGAAGACTGCAGGTCGCGCTGCGCGCAAATTCTGAATTAGGGAAGTATAGTAATTTGCAGCCATTTTAGAGCATCAAACGATTTACGACTGCTATCTCGCTGGCAGAAAAAACCCAAACCTACTACGAAAGTGCCAACTGCTGCAAATACTCACATTTCGGATGTGTTAAAAAATGCCATCATTTCGTAGTAGCCTGTAGGGTATACATCTACAGGCTCATCTTCCGTAAGCATGATGTTAAGGCCAGTGAACTCCTTTTGAAGAAGGGACAACAGCGGGAACTGAAAATATTAGGCAGTGGCACTGTTACGCTGCTTCGTCTGTATTTTTCAAGCACATAAATAAGTTTGTTTTCAAAACCAGATTCACTCAAAATTGTTAAGTGGAAATTGTCAAAAATTCCTAATATTTCCTACTGCGAATAGTAAACATATTCCTAATAATAATTAATAATTACTAATATAATAATATGGGAATATTTCCACGAGAAAATTTAGGAAGGAATTGTGCATGATAAAGTAAAGTCTCTTCAATATAATAGGAATGTGTCCGTTCTTGAAGCGCGTTTGTGCTGTGTAATATTTGAATATTTTAAAATATCCTGAAATTTATAAAAAAATTGTAATGGGGTTGTGGACATTTATACGTGTATTGGTTACCCGCTGAAAGCGATGCCTTCATCAACCCTTCCTCTCATCAGTATTAGGGACGAAGCCCCTTAGGGGCTGGAGCTGTTGGCATCTCGTGTCTTCCTCGTCATCGTAATCGTCATCGCAATCGTCGTTTCATGTAGTCATGGTATTAAACATCGAGAAACTCGTTTACGCCTCGCGCAACAACGTAGCGCGTACTAAAAAAATACCGGGATACTCGCTTACGCCTCCCGCTGAACCGCTTCGAAACACGTACTATAGAAGCACCGGGACACTCGTTTACGAGACATTTACAACAGACTTTCACACGATACTTTTACAACAGAGCTGTATAACCTCTATCCCCCAACGGTTGTATTTCCCTGGGCATAAACGCCAAGGCGCCGAGAATACACTTTATACTCTGCATGCTTCGCCCCTCCCCAGGTTTCACGCTCGTGGAGATGGCCCGACATTTTGGACTAGTTTAGACTCCGGACTAAACTAGTTTAGATGTAGACTACCGTTCGTTTGAATAGCTAAAATTCTCTTAGAAATGTCACCTTCTTTTGCATAGTTGATGCGCAAACCCGATACGTTTGCTACAAAACCCAGAATTCAGCTCAATGCTACAGGGCGGAACAGCGAAGATATTTTAGGAGTTGCCCAAAAAAACATTGAGTAACGTGACATAAGTGCCTATTGGTACCACGCACAAAGGAACAGTAGGAGTGTTCCAAGTAAACCAGCGGATGGCGCTGGGTACTCGCAGGAAGTGCCTGGCTTGTACCCACCGGGGAACGGAATCTTGCCGCGTGGATACTCGTAGCGCATCTACACAGAATAGAATGAGCCTATCAGACATTTAGACCAAACGCCTGCTGTTCTCTTGCGAAGTTATTCTGCTATCCACTCCGCAGCTGCCCTTGCTGTGATAGATACAGGATATGGGCGATCTGTTTTGGTACTATATAAAACAATAAGCAGCGCGAAACAAACTAAGGACGAGAAACAGTACAAACAGGCACAATGATTCTCAGAACAATGTCTGTTAGCATTCTCTGTCTAGGTTTCCGTCATTTGAGACGGGCGTTACTTGGGTAACTTGGCTGTTACTTAAGAAAATTTGCATTTTGTTCGTTTAAATTGGGGTACGTCTGATATCCAATTAGGTTTGGAAAGGGATTAGAGAAGCCTGCGCTTTTCTGAGGTGCGTCTTTCGGGGCGGCTTTCGAGTTGGTGTGGTTGATAAGTTCGCAACTCGTGTACCTCCTGGTTGCCGTCCTAGGTAGCGTGTGCACGGAACTACAGTAGCGTGACTGTGGGGAGCTTCTTACTGTTGCTTAGAGGTCTTAGTATGAGAAATGTCCTGGGCGCTACGTCCTGTATAAAAGTTTGGAATGGGAGGCTGCGAATCTAATACTACCACTCTCGACGTATGTATGCAAGAAATCGCTATGGCTTCCTACGCTCGCTCAGAGTGTACAGTTACTACAGTGCCAGCCACTTACTGACGTTCTGGATAGTTGGCTATAGCAATACACATAGCCATCTACTGCATCCGTATTCGGCCCCCACATTGGGCTCCGCTCGAACTCTCTTGGACAGGAGGCGTACTCTGGCTCACCGACATCCTGTGTCCTGGGTGGAACGCATGTTTCTAGAGAGAGGAGTGAATTTTGTGTGACGTATGAGAGCAGTTGGAAGGTCGATTTTCTCGGGAATCTCCGTGTTAAAGATCACGCAAAGCGTTCCGTCCTGCCCGATTATATGAAAGACGTGCAAGTTGTGCCCAGCGTTGCGCCTCGGTGGTTTCTGCAACTTTATTGTAGATACGGAGTTCAAGAACTTTGTGTGTCGAGGCACAGATAGAAATGCCTAGAGCGTAGTAGTGTGTTCATTTTGTCCTATTCAAGTCTTCGGAGTCGTAGCGTCGATATGGTATTCCACTGATGACCAAAGTCTATATGGATCTTCTGAGGCTTTGAGACATACCTTGGTATATACTGGAGATGATTGACATCGCGCGGCTAACTTTTATCACGTGCTTCTCCCGTTGTTTGAAAATTGCCATGAATGTATTCATTGGCTTGGACCTGAACGCCCAAAAGTTTGATAAAACCTACGCTTGGTATGATAGTTTCATCTGTGGCTGTTATAGAGTTTCGTTGCCACCCTGGAAATACGTGTTCTGTATCCGAATGATCTTAATAGAGACTGGCAGAGTTCTAAATAAATGTTAAACGCCACGCATTTGATTTACCGACGCTCCCTTGTGCGCGCTACTATGACTGCTTCCTGTAAGTGTGTGCTGATCCAGCAGTTTATTTCGAAGCACAAGTCCGCTACAGTAAACGTTATTCACTGCGGGAACCTTGCATCGTTCATGGCTACGTGCCATCCGGTGGTTCAGCAGGGTGCTACATCCGTCATTTCTCACACGTTATGTGGAAGCCGTGAGGAACAGCCGACTATAGCAGGATCTGCCTGCCGAGTCTCTCCAGACGAACAAAGTTGGTGTAGAAAAACGCCCCGACGAATAACCACGATGGACAGGAGCATCCTGGGGTAGTCAAAAGGAGCCATAACAGCGGTAGGAGCCGTAGAAACTACGGGTCATCATATGAAGATCTGGAACATCGGAATCGCATTACTGTTGCCCGAACAAAAAGCTAACGTACACTTCAGTGCTGTGTATGCAAGCTTTAGGTGGATACCGTACTCGTAGGCGGTAAAGTTGCGGAAAAAATAGCCATGAATAGCACAAGCGGCAGCGTATTGGCACGATGACATGGTATACGGCGGCTCACGCTTTTATCAAGCTGCTGCCGCCGCCAAGCGGCTGCACGGCTTTATGCGCGAGGGGATCGGCCTGGTTGCTCTGTGTTCTTTTTCTTCTTCTCTCTTCTGGCCTGCGGCTGCTGGCTGTTCTGATCGCCGCTCTTCAATCATTAAAACCCCCTTCCACCTGGACTCAGCTTTGTGACGTGACATTTTGGTGGAGGTGCTGGGTAGCTGTCCATGCACTTTGATCCGGACCATTGCTTCGCTATTGGTTAGGCCTCGGTGGACACAACACCCGTCCACAAGACCAGCCGGCGCCTGCGTGGCCTTCAGCCTGAGTTCGGCCGCCTTGCTACGCCAACCAGGGCCGCGTCGAGCAGGGTCGCGATGGTTTCAACGGCGAGCCAGACAAGTATGCAAGCCCGCCAGTGGTGCTCCCTACCCCGCGCACTCCGAGACTATTCTACGGTGAGAGGTTTGACGACGCCGAAGATTGGCTGGACAGCTTAGAACGTGTGGCGGTGTGCAACGAGTGGGACGAGGTGCGGAAGCTCAAGCATGTGTATTACGCTCTCGAAGAGAACGCCAGGACGTGGTTCGAAAACAATGAAGCTTCTATGAAAACGTGGCCAGAATTTCGGCGGAAGGTGCTCGCCACCTACGGTGACAGCGAGCGGAAGGAGAAGGCTGAGCTCGCTCTCCAGGTGAGAGTGCAGAAGCCGAATGAGTCGGT
The DNA here is from genome assembly GCA_013339765.2 of Haemaphysalis longicornis. NCBI lineage: Eukaryota > Metazoa > Arthropoda > Arachnida > Ixodida > Ixodidae > Haemaphysalis > Haemaphysalis longicornis. Next base: position 9,185 of record JABSTR010000632.1, on the reverse strand, counting down.
TGCCATGTTCGTTGAGGACATGTGTAGGCTATTTAGGCGAGCCGATCCTAACATGCCCGAAGAAAGGAAGGTGCGCCATTTGATGCGCGGCGTAAAGGAAGAGCTGTTTGCGGGGCTTGTGCGTGATCCCCCGGCCACCGTAGCTGACTTCACCAGGGAAGCGACCACGATGGAGCACTCACTGGAGCAGCGCTTTCGCCAGTACGTTCGGCAGACTGACCCGGCAACTTCGAACTGCCATTCGCTGTCCTCGGGTAATTGCGGCACAGCAGATCTCCGAGAGATTATCAGAAGCATCGTGCGGGAGGAGCTGCAGAAGCTCCACGTCGCCGGTCACCAGCCAAACGTCGACGCCATTTCCGACGTTGTCCACGACGAAATTCGCCAGGCGATGCAAACCTCTACTTCATCGCAGAGCACCCCTGCTCCGTATTATGAAGCAGCCCCTCCCGTCATAGCGTACACGGACATGCCACGACCAACTGCCCCCACGGTCCGGCACATACAACCCCAGCCTAGGCCGCTATTTCAGCGGTATTCCGACGGTGCTCCGCGAACTGAACCAGGCCATTACGCAAGGAAGGCTACCATTTGGCGCACGGCGGACAACAGACCTCTATGTCATCAATGGGGAGAAGCCGGACATTTTCTTCGCCATTGCTCATATTGCAATATGGGCCTACGGTGAACGTCCCCACGACATCCAAGAGTACCTGGCCGCCCACCTGCGCCCTTCTCCGCCCGCACAACGCCGTGAGTCTCGGTCGCCCTCGCCCCGACGCTTCACGTCACCTAGACGTCCATTCTCTTCGGGGACGACCAGCGGCCGGACCCCCAGTCCTAACCGGGGAAACTAAAGACGGCGTCCTCCGGAGGTGGGACCGCCGCCGCTCAGAAAGGTCAACATCCTCCACGTATCCCACGAACCCGCTCACCCGACTTGACACCAACGATCCATTCCGACGACTTCACCGGAGCCTGTTCAGAACCCGACTCGACCTCAGCGGTCCCCACCGACGACTTGACCCTACCAGCTCCGTCGACGCGCCATCACGACAGTAAAATAGTTTCGGCCGATATTGCGGTTATGGTCGATAGTCATCACGTGACGGCTTTGGTGGATACCGGCGCCGATTTTTCCGTGATGAGTAGCGAGCTAGCCACCAAACTGAAGAAGGTAACAACACCATGGGACGGTCCACAGATCCGTACGGCTGGTGGTCATCTGGTAACGCCGATCGGTGTATGTACCGCCAGGATCCAGATACGTGGCGTACATTTCCCTGGCTGCTTCCTAGTGCTGCGGGAATGTTCCAATCAGCTAATATTGGGATTAGACTTCCTTCATGAGTACGGCGCGATTATTGATCTTCGAGAGCTACTCGTGACGTTCTCGACACAGGGAGCTGTCCGAAACGAGGGGGAACCACCCAAGGCGGCGTTACGCATTTGCGACGAGTACGTAACAGTACCGCCCCGAGCTAGCCTGTTCGTCACGGTAGAATGTGAAAGCGACGCCACCTGCGGGATCGCTGAAGGCAACGTGTCCCTCTTACTAGACCGGCAAGTTTGCGTAGTTCGAGGACTTGTGCAGCTCCGCGACCACCGGACCGAAGTTCTGATAACCAACTTCGGTAACGCACACCAACGCCTAGTGAAGAAGACTGCCGTAGCCCACCTGGACGAAGAGTATGACTGTACCGGACAACCTTCGTTCTTTGCGATGGAGGAAAATGTTCAGCAGCACACCTCGACAACGGCAACCCCTGAGGCCGCTTCCAACTTAGGACATTAATGTTGAGGTTAACCAGGACCTATCGGCAGACCAAAGCGCCGACTCCACATGTCATCTCTTCTTTTGCTGACTGTTTTGCTCCTTCGTCGAAGGTCCGACAGACAGCGGTCACTAAGCACCGCATAGTGACAGAGGAAGGGGAAAGACCTGTTCGTCAACATCCGTACAGGGTCTCCCCAAAAGAGCGAGATGCAATACGTCACCAAGTCAAAGAAATGTTGCAAGACGACGTTATACAACCGTCGACGAGTCCATGGGCGTCACCCGTGGTTCTGGTGGCCAAAAAAAGACGGCGCTCTTCAATTTTGCGTGAACTATAGGAGGTTGAACAAAATTACGAAGAAAGACGTTTACCCTCTACCTCGGATTGACGACTCCTTAGACCGACTACGCCATGCCAGGTACTTCTGTTCCATCGACGTACGCAGCGGGTATTGGCAGATCGAAGTGGATGAGCGCGACCGCGAAAAGACTGCATTGGGTATTGCCACGATGACATGGTATACGGCGGCTCACGCTTTTAGCAAGCTGCTGCCGCCGCCAAGCGGCTGCACGGCTTTATGAGCGAGGGGATTGGCCTGGTGGCTCTGTTTTCTTCTTCTTCTTCTTCTCTCTTCTGGCCTGCGGCTGCTGGCTGTTCTGATCGCCGCTCTTCAATCATTAAAAACACCCTTCCACTGGACTCGGCTTTGTGACGTGGCAGTATATAAAACACCCTTGTGGGTGGCACCAAGTACATTTAGTATTGCGCAGAGGTCGAAGGTTGGCTTCAAAAAGACTTTTCGTACAAACAGTCACGGCCGACGAATCCTAAAGTCATCAACTTGGCTCAGTACTAACTCTGGCGTGTTTTGTCGCTGTCAGTGGTGCAGTTAGCTGTCGCTCTAGAAGAAAGGAACCGCTTATAACGACCTGATAAATCCTTTGCATACATTCACTACCGTTAAAAACGTATGTGCTAGGCGATAAATTTGAACCCGGAAGCACTGCCCTGCTAGTCTACGATATGCGGAATATCTGTGGAAAAGCTCACCACGTCCAATAAAAGATTACGCATTTCGTGGGCGTGGTTCGTTTTCACCGTCCACTTTTGTTGTAGAGGTGGAGATCATATGAATGTGTGTGATCGAGTGCGACGCTCCATCTTACCAGACACGACGAGTGTCGTAGATTGCGTTTTTTAACGGTTTACCTAGTAACTACTGCCTTAATTGATTGTGAGTTGCTGCTTTGTAGCGTATGGCAAACCTTAAGAAGTAAGAAGGTATAGAAAGGAAGTCGAGCTAGTTAGATCTGATTCATGTTTAAAGCGCAGGTAGATGGTACACAAGAAAAGGACACAAAGAGCTCGTGTTGTTCTCTTCTTGTGTATCGCTGTCTGCGCTTTAAACATGAATGAAGTAAGACGGTTTAGCTCTTTCTAGCACAGGCATCTCGTGCGGAGCACAGAGCACGTGTGCGTTCTGTGCACCTTTAAAGGAGATGCGAGTATGAAATTCAAACCACCGCTTCTCGTGTGCAAGGTGTCGGGTGCCATGCATGGGGTAAGATACGGCCGGAGACGTATTGCAGAAGGTATAACTGAATAATTATCCGTAAACGCAGCTTTCCTTACCCCATTGTTACGCAAGCTGCGAAGTATGTTCATAAAATCAAAGACAGCGTAAATAAACGCAAAATCATCGCAAGTTTCGTATGAGACATGGTAGGCGAATAATAGAAGTTTTGTGTGTGTCCAATTGATGTGCGGTTAGTTCTTCTTACAAGAACATTTGCAGTTAAAGTACTTACGCCTGTAAAATTGCTTTGAAGAATCCCAATTGTGGTTCTTTGATAATCTACTAACTCATCAACGTCTTCATATTCCTGTGTCAGCTGAAAAAAGAAACGCGATCACAATGCAGCCTTCAGAGGGCACGCGCATGAGCACCTTTGTAAAGGTAGCGGGAGCTAAAATACGGGTTTGCGTTTTTTGGAAAACGGAACAAACCACCATATTGCTAAGAATATTTCTGAACAGTCGGTCTCCTTGAGGGCAAAGATTTCACGTAACTCAAAAGGAGAAGTGTCGGCTGGTATATTACACGTCTCAGACCGACAATCAATACATTTTTACTATTCCTCAAGAAGTTTCAGTTTTACGCTCACCAATTAGAAATGGAAGCGATAAAAAACGCCTTCTAAGGCTACACAGCTCGTGTGCAGGTTTAAAAACTAACTGCGAACATCATGGAAAGCATGCGTTTTAATCCGATTTTTGCATTTACTAGCGGTAGAACAAGGCGATGCCCGGCCGCGCCACCATACAGCTCACACGAATCGGTACAATGTCTGTGCCACAGCCAACTTTTCACTAGAAGTTGGCCGCTTACTTACAAGTGCGCCCTATGTATTTTCAAAGGGGCACTCGATAGGCAATTGGTTCGAAGTCTTTCGAGGGGCCTTTGAAACTGTCGGGTAGCACAGGTGGAGTTCTTTCTTACTTGTCATAATAAAGGTAGTTAGTTCCCTGTGGAGTTGTATACTATTAGGAACTCCTGCCTGCTGTCGGTTCATTGCTCCTCCCGCAGGCGTGTGGTTATATCAAGTGGCTTGAAGTTGGGCTTTATTTGAACTATCCCGGAATAAATTGTACGAAGTAGGTATGCCCAAATAACTACTCACTCATTCGAAGTATTATCTACGCATCCCAGGCCACATCATACCAAAAGTTGGCTTAGGCACCCAGACTATCCTTCCCTTGCAACGGATGCTAAACCACCTCACGCACCACATCCGCATGGTCTCCCATCAGCGATCTGGGTTACCAGGAACTGACACCCTGCGCATTATTCACGCCCTCCTCATTAGCCCGGTTACGTACGGCACACCGTACTTGGCCCTCAACCGCGGATAAGGAAAACACCAAACATTGCGAACGCCAAGCCTACAAGGCCACCCTTCGACTACCTCCAAAAACAGCAACAAGAAAACGTCTACAGCTCGGCGTCTATAATACATGGGAGGAATTAGAGGAAACGAATCGCACCTCCCAATTCACGTGACTCAAGCTCACGCCAACCGTCAGGGCTACACTTACCCGGCTCGGCTACAGCCTCCCCCAAAATGAAAACCAGGGGCAACGCATGCCTCTAGCCGCACGACAGTAAGGAAAAGTCACATCCATTCCCAAGAAAATATGCACCCCATCTATAACAAGGCAAGCCGAGAATCCCGGATACCAGCCCCTACGAAACGCTTTTCCAACTATTCCTGTACTCGCTGCACAGATGCCTCTCCGTATCACCAACAATTCGCCCATGCCATGAGTGTCACCAGCGCCAACGGGGGACAACTGACGGCCGCTACACTTCCCACAACATCTATTGAGGCACCAAAAGAACTCGCCGTCGCTCCGGCCGCCACTACTAGAAACGACTATCTCTCTTAATGGCGGACCCCACAGCGGCTGCCGAACTTCCCTGCTTGGTCGCATAACACCCGGCGTCTTAAAAATTCAGCAAAATGTGAGCCAGCTCCCCGATATGCACATCATGTAGACCACCGGACCCGAGTTCTTCGAGGGGATTGAGGCGGCCCACGCCGCTGGCCGCGTTCATACCCACCGGGACGTTTCTCACGATGGCGAAGTCACGCAGCCCGCTACTCTTAATTCATACACGGATATCCTCGCACATTACCGCCGCGAGCGACGATGCATCCTGCCACCACATCCCCATTTATCCAGAGCAGAAGCCACTGCGTTTCGCCCTCTTCAAACAAACTCCTACCCTACCCCACTATCCTCCATGCCATGCACCCCACCATCTACTACGCTACGTGTTTTTTCTGTCTCCGACCCGGCACCCTGTACCACATGACATGGCAGTGTCAGAAAACCCAATCTTTTGCGCCTAATCCTCACCCAACGTACGAGCAGTGGGCGGGCCAGCTGGCCAGCTCCGACCTTTCAGTCCAGAGTAGCCTGGTGGAGAGGGGTAGGGCAGCGAGCGCGGTCCAGGGCTTCCCGGACTAGAGGAGGCCGCCACCGGGCGGGCGGCCAACCATCAGCGCCTGAAGCTCGTCTAAATAAAGTTTATTTACTCACTCACTCACTCACTCACTCACTCACTCACTCACTCACTCACTCACTCACTCACTCACTCACTCACTCTGGGTGTGAAGGATACCCATCACCCAAATTTAATAATAAATAACATGATGTTCTACGCGGGGCGTGTGATTGCACAAGTCCAAACAGATGGCGAACGCTATGCTACACAGGAAAATTAATTTGATTGACACTTTGCGAGGAGTGGCATTTAAAAGATCCCGCTTGACTTTTTATGCGGTTGGGGAAAAGCCTGAAACTGTCCTTGGACATTTTTCGGCAGCATTTATGAGCAAAAACAAATTTTATATATCAAAGAGGGGAACAGTTATTGAGAAATACTGTAAAAACACCGTACGTTACCAAAAATCTCGATTCCTCCTATTACATGACTGTTATGGAAAAAACTGTGAAACTGTTTTTACATACCTCTATACTTATATCAACAAAAATATGTTCGATATCTGAAGGGGCCTGCGATCAAAACAAAAATTTGTGGAACAGCCGTTTAGCGCTTCTTATTCTCTGAGGGGCATAATTTAAAAAACAAACGTCGTAGCTTGCACTAGTGATGCAAGGCTTGAAAAACAGCAGAGATGTCGGAGACCGGGCTGTTGCATCTCAAATGAATTTTACGAACTTTCCAGTGAACGTTTTCTATGACTGGCAGGCCCGGATCGTTCTGTCTGCAGGCTTCATATTTCTGCCAAACAGTACCGCGTTACTACGCGGTAGTACCCGGGGCACCCGGTTTCGCGATCTCGGTGTCCGTAACGTCAACTCCGCGTCTGTGCTCCCCACTTCAGGCGCGACCGCACGTAAACCGGCGAGGAGCATATCATGCAATAAATTACGCCCCGAACTCAATAAATAGGAGCCAGTTTCATAACGCAAGGGACCAAAGTTAGATTCCGACCACAGGAAGTATTTTTCCCCTGGTTCGTCTATTTTTGTTTCATGCTGCGGCAGTCTTTTAATTGCTTTCTGGTGTGCCTAATTTGACGGGTTAGGTTATCGTTATCGTTTTTTATAACATGTATTTCCCTCTTCCCAAACCCGGGCGTGCGTTAGTCTTCTCGTCTCTACTGACGGGACCTGGGATGTCGAGATGCAATAGTTTTTGCACGCTATGGGCACCTAAATTTGTTGTTAGGTTTAAATATTCTGTCCGCCTCAAAATAACCTATTTGGCTGTAATACTAGTGAAAACTCATATCTGGCGGAAACACAAGAAAAAGAAAGTGACAACCACGAGCGCTGCTGGTTGTTACTTTTTTCTTCTTGTGTTTCGTCTGTGCTGTTCCCCTCTTTGTAATGATGCACCAACTCGCCCAAGCCTTAATCCTTGCAAGCCTGTTTTCCCTTGTAGGTGTTGCACACAGCGTGCCAACGCAGTTTCATTTGTTTCCAAATCGGCTGCACATGTTATTGTTCCCCGCCGCTGCTAACCCCGCACCCCTCGTGCCTTTGGGGAGGCCCAGTAGTTAAGTGACCATTTTCACTGCGTAAAGAACCCGGGTTTGATTCCCGGGACCTTTTTAGCGACATTGTTTTGTTGAGCGCGCACTCATATCATCTGCTTGTGGGCTCCTTGCCTCCTCGCTACTTTCCCTCACAATTCTTAGCCCAGCGGTTTCATGCTGTACAGTTGGGCGACGATGATACTTTCCTAGCAACGCTCCGAAGCGGTACTGAAAGCTGCAACAGCTGGGCTGTAAAAAGTCAGCCATATTGAGCTCGTACACCATATTAGGAATGTTCTCAAATTTGAAGGTTCTAAATTCCACTAGCGAAAAAAGAGGCACAAAGGACGCTGGCTAGCATTCAAATACTATTTTACTTTGCATATCGAAAACATTGAAAGATAACATAACACAACACCTTTTCGCTGTCGGATCTACTCCCCACTACATACACGTCAAGCTGTGTATGGCGCATGCGCCCTCGTGAAAAGCATAACTACTTTTCTGTGAGATCAATCGAAGGCGTGATCACACAAGTTTCGGCTTCCCTGTAGATGTGATACCCCTCGCTAATTTTTGGTCGATTCGATATCTTAACCTGCGTGCGCCATCAAACGCTGGGACCCCAGTGCGCCGATTATTATGGTCGGCCAGGTGCCCCTTACCCCCTCCCCCCATCCCCGCATGTGACGACACCGCTTCTCGGTGCTTCCTCAGTCTGTCATTTATACACCGTCCCATCGGTCCTACGTAGCATTTGCCACAGGACATTTGGATGCGGTAGATGACCCATACTTTGCTGGTGAAAAACCTGGTGCAATGCTTTTTCGTGCTACCTTGGCACGTTCTTTCGTCTACGGCGGAAAGAACCGCATCAGCTTGCCAGGTACGCTTTGTACAGTTTGTAAGCACCTAGTTTGTACAGTTAGTTATAACAGGCAGTAAACGATTCAGTTCGGATGGGCATGCCTCGTATGCGCTGCAGTTTATAATTACATCCCCTTTCATAATAAACGCCTCATTGCTGGCGCAAACCGACTTAAAGAGGTTTTCTAAGAAGCTGCAAACTGTTCTCTTATAACCACTGGGAGGTGTGTAAATAGTGGTCATTGTAATCTTTCTTGAACACATTGTTAGACAGTCGATATCTTCATTATTATAAAAAACTCATCAACAGTAAAACTTATCTTTTCCATACATTGCCACAACACTGCGTCTTAGTTTCTTTTCTGAGATGGCGACAAAGATATTGCCGCCAAACCTGACTTGTGTTTGTAAACTTCCGTTTTGTTTTTACAATCTGCGCGCCTCACTGTGTTACCAGCGCTGCAAATGTACCCCTTCCTTTCTTTTGAATGCCGTACGGCTACCTTATAATGATAGGGAAAGTGTTTGGCCATAACGTCACTATAGGCTGGAATAATCTTCTTCGACCTCAATAATATCGTTGGAATTCCATAGTAACGACAACAAAGGACAACGAAATGCACAAGGTGGCCACTACAGAAGCACTCGATCCACTGGCCTACGCCTTAACCTTCGAACTCGAAAACATAACGCAGACAGCGTTACGCGACCCGCAAACACTCCAGGTCCGGGGGTGACGCGCTTTAGCGGAAGTACGTCGGTAGGCTCACGACGGAACGAACAACGCCTCGGCTTAGCGTCGTCACCGTCCCACCGGCTCGCCTTCGCCCGTCGTCGCTAGTCCAGGATGGCCGCCCAGCTTCTGCGCCCCGGAGCCCCGAAACACGAAAGCGGCTGCCCGGCGAGGCCGGCGCCACCTCGTCTGGACTTTCCGCCGTTGAAAATTGCGGGTTCTCCTGGCCTCGTAGAG
>JABSTR010000631.1:0-58908 GCA_013339765.2 Haemaphysalis longicornis | reverse complement strand
TCCCACTACCATGGTAACGGCACCCACATTAAACCGATTTCCGCAAGACTTGATTCGGGTTAATGCGTTTATGGAGGTTGTTCGGCGAGTGTTCCGCGGGCAAATTCCACGCCTTTGGTGGGGTGCCCGCGTCCGCTTGTGACGGCTTGCGCTATCTAAGATCAGCGGACGAGCACCGTTAACGCCCAGTCGAGTACAGTATATTGATATGTGTAGTACCCGGAGAGCCCCTTCTCCTAGGTCAGCAAGCGTGGCGGCCGGCCAACACCGGCGGACGTTAACTGGAGCTCGACTATGGCTCACCACACCTGACGAGTGTAAGCCCAGTACTAGGTGCGTAGTGCAGTGTAGTTCGTTTCGTATTAGTTGTCCGCGTATAAACTCCTGTACTACAGAAGCTGTCGCTTTCCTGTGATGTGACTTACAACGTACACGCGCGGCGAAAATCGTGCCTTGCTTCCGATCCCATTGATTGCAGAGTATCTCGGCAGAGTAGTTCAGTGCTGCGCGAGACAAGTGAGAATGACGACGGCTGGTTATTCTATTCCATTCCAAGGCCAGGATAGGATATGCCTGCATGTGTGCCAGAAATGTGGGCATATCCATGTTTTTGGCAATGGAGGAAAAAAACAGAATAATAAAATCACGTGGGTCGCGGTTATCCCCACCTCTCAAGCGCAGCACCGAACTGCCCTGCCGACACACACTGCCACAACTGGTTCCAGAGCGTCCACGAATCAATCCGCTCGTGTGAGTTTTCAGTCACTTCAGAGGGAAGCGATATCCCACAGCAGGGGTTATAAACGCAATCAACCATGATACAATCGCTAACACAATACTAGCACATAGTCCCTGGGGAATACACCCGTCAGCATATGCCAGCCCGGTATGGGTGGTGGCAATAGCGTCCGCCGGCTTTGGCGGTGCCACGCTCCCTGAGATAGAGAAAGGGGGCTCTCTGTGTCCGCTATACTATTCAACCATTGGACGCGACCTGCTGGCGTCAGCGCTCATCCGCCTGCCTTAGACGGCGCAAGCCCATAACAGCGCGTGCGCGGGCTACCCACGAACACTGGAATTTGCCCGGAGACGCAGGAAATCGTGAATAATTGCACTGACGCAAATCAAGGCCTGTCCAAATCTGCACGGTGTGTTCCGTAAGCTACTGGAAAACAACGGCCATTGCAAGAAACGTCAAAAGTGTCCAAAGGCATTTACGTATCGTGCGATCGCGGCGCGTCCCAAGGGCGGTTCCCCGGTAGTGTTCGGTGCGTCCCCCATCGCATCGCATGGAGAGGAGTGAGGCGCGCTAGGACCGCCCCACACCACCTCTTGGTCGCCAGCTTTGTGGGCCTCACCTGTGCAGTTCAACAGGCCTTTAAAATTGTGAATCATGGGTTCGAACGAGCCAAGCCGTCAACGGCCGCGGCGGCCCTCGCCACGCGTGCGCAGTCACTCCGAGAAGGCGAAGTAGCTTCTCAGAACTTGGTTTAATTCCGGGTAATCCACGGTACAGCACCCAGCCCTAGTATTACACTCTTAGCTTCTTGGGCAGACAGGGGGGGTACCCGCCGATCGTACGCTTCAAGCCACAAAGGCCGATGCGCATTGCTGGTACTCGGGAACTATTAGTCCAGTGGCGTACGTAAACCATCAAAGAGGCCATCAAAGCAGTGAGTGGCCACCGATAGGACCAGAACGTACCACCAGACTGACACAGCATGTAACAACGACTCAAATCACCTGCGCTAGAAAAAAGTGCGAAAACAGGGGTGCATGCACATTCGAATGATGCTACGTATTGCCGACGTCACGGAAGGTAAAAAACGGGGGCTACTCAAGCCAAACCGAGTGTGTTGTGTGCCGACACGGTATATCCTGTCGTAGCAGGCATCTGGTCAGTCTCTCTTGGTCAGACCAACGCGTGCGCCCTTCACTTTTAGCCATTAGGGCGGGGCCACTTTTTCATGCCCCACGTGGACTACGGAACTGTGCGCATCGGTCAAACCCGGCCACCTTACAGCGAGAGGGCGCGAGAGAGATATCTTTGCCCTCTGGGGAGGCGATCCCGGGCTCGCCTGATCGCATAATTCGGAGTAGTTTCCAATTAAGTTCCCACAAGAGATATGCAACAAGAGTGTGTCATCCCTAGCCATACCTACAGGAATTCGCTGGCTGCCTATTGGGATAAACCGTTGGCATCCCATGAAAGGCTTGTCACTGAATTATATGAAGCAATCATGACAAATAAAAGTAGGGAATAGGGGGGTGTTAAATCTCCCGCTGGCTATGCGCCATTATGATCATCATAGTGTAGATTTTCCGTGCGAGAAAATCTGTCATCCCCGCTAAGGGCAGCCATGGCTTCGGTCTCGCTTCTCTCGTTCTTCCGTTAATATTTTTGGTGCCGTTAAGCCCGGGAGAATGACATGTGCGGCGAAAAAAACCACCGACGTCCCCTTCGGCTTGAGGTTCATAGAACCCCGTGATTTGACTTCCGTTGACCGCCGTTGCCCCGCCCTCAGCCGGAGGTCGCCATGGCTGGCCCTGACCGCCCACCTACGACTGACTGGAACCTTCAACGGACGCAGATACGCACCGTCACGTCCAGGGTACCACGCTTGGGATCAACTGTACGTCCCCCGAGTACCAAGCTGGTGATGACCTGGACGCCCTGCGTTCGTTAAGGAAGGTTCTGCGCGCTGCTGTTACAAGGCTGCTAAAGGCAGCGACTGAGCTCCGGCAAGTTCCCTCACCGTCTGCGTTTGACTTGCAGTTGGCTATAACGAGCTGGAACAGAGGACACTGAACCTAACAAGCTGAACGAGGCGATAGGTGAGCTTCTCGAAGGAGACGATTTCGAACATGATTTTTACGCCGTAATGCAATATCAGGAAAGGATATGCGGGGCCCTCAGTCGGTTGCGGTCGACGTTGAGCGACCTGCGGGCACCCGGCATTAAATGTACCGGCAAGGGCACCTTCCCTATCCAGACGACCCTTCTCACGTCGGCTCGCGTACGTCGACCTCACGAGTAGTTTTGCCGAAGTTGATCGCGACGGTCCACAGCCACCTTAACGTTCCCGATACTGACAACGTGCAGAAGCCGATACGTCTATGTTCACGTCTACCACGCTGTCTGCAATGTCGACTTCTGATGGCATGAGACCAGGACGTTCGTTGGACTACAACTGCGCTAGGGCTGAGATGCAACCAGATCCAGTTCAGTCCAATGCGACGTGCGACACGGAGAAGAGCTTTTTGCACCATACAGATCGAGAGAAGACATTGCCTCCACCGTGTGAGTTCGAACATGTCTTCTGTTCAGACATAACGAAAGGCGAATGCTTAGCAGAAGTTATTGAAAGCCGAACAGCTCTAAGCGACGAAGTAGTGCGGTCGGTTGTACCCAAGTGCCAAACTGAGTCACTGCATTTCACTGACGTTGGAAAAGCTGAGCAACCCTTGCTCACCGCTTCTGTGCTATGCCAGGAGACAGCGAGACCTGGTCGAGAACAACCAGAACTGTACAGTGAGCTGAGAGCGACCACGAAAAGAAACTCGTCGAGACCAGAAACTACCGAAAGGCCGATCCGAGGTCGGTGGAAGACCGTCATAAGGACGCGGCTGGACTCGCTGCACACGAGCTACCGTCCCACCGAGACATTCACAGTTGCCCTACAACAGCTTTGCGGCAAAGCTGCAATGCTGCAAGAATCACACCTTTCAGGGACGCTAGGCGCAGAGTTTTGTTGACACCCGCTTTGCCTTTTCGAGCCCAGGCTGCAATACTCAAGGCGGCAAGACGGCGCAATCACCGCTGAGAGACGAAAAGGGACAGTGTTTGCCGGCAGCTGTACAAGGAATGACTTTCTGCACCGATAAGTAGGTTTTTGGACCTGTTGTTTACTCACCATGAACTATCTCGCAGGCCTGGGAGGATGGTGAAATCTCCCAGCCGGGTGTTCGCCGTGCCGCAGTGCAAAGTTTCAGAGTTGTGATGCTCCAAAAACCAGATTCGCTTGTTCAAGCTGCGTCGGAGGACTGAGATATTCAAGAAGTGTCAAAGTAAGCGCGTAGTGACCAGAGCGCAGATGTTCAAGAAGTGTCAAAGCAAGGCATCAGCGCGTAGTGACCAGAGCCCACATGACGCTCAAGCTTTCCGATTAGCTGTGAGACTCTCTGCGCGTATATCATCCGGAAAAACACGTACTAGAGGGCTAGGAATTGTAATTTGGCCGATACGCGGTCGTGGTTTCCAGCTGGAGAAGCTGTCGACTGTCCAGCAAGTACAGTAGCGCCCTTGTACAGAGGCAGACACGAACGTTGCGCACCACGGGAGGATGTTAAATCTCCCGCTGCCTATGCGCCAGTCCCGATCACATCGTGTAGATTTTCCGTGCGAGAAAAATCTGTCATCCCCGCTAAGGGCAGCCATGGCTTCGGTCTGGCTTCTCGTTTTCCGTTAATAGGGGGTATTAGTGGGCGACAACGGTAACTGGCTTTGCCGAGAGCAACGATTGAGATGTACTGCCAATATTGCAGTTCCAATATATATGCGTGCCCGAGCTGCTTCGTCCTAAATCATGCATGCCTTGCCCTGTTACTCATAGGGCCGCATGTGGTTGGCGGGAGAGGAAAAGGAAGGGAAAGGCACTGGGGCTATTTTGAGCTCGGCAGGGAGCTCACTGCACACAACCCAGTTTGGGAAAGGGAAGTAGAGGGGGACCAGAATAAAGTGGAGAGAGGCAGAGAGAGAGAGATAGAAAGGTACAAAGAGTCCTAGAGTCAGCCGGTCAGTCCTAGAAAGCTGTCAGTACAGGCTTATCCTGGCACTGCATTCCGGGATACAGCCGCTGCGGGAGGCCGGTCATCTCCACGTAATGGAGTAGATAGGGGAAGTCTTCCCGTTGGGTTGAGAGTCAGTTCTAATAGTACCAGTTGTAGGCACGCCCATACCATTAAGGGCTTCTTCCAAAGATGATAGCTGGAAAAACGAAGCAAAAAAAAGAAAGAAAAAAAGAAAAAAGGATACATTGGGCCAAATTATTCACACAATTTTCGATTTTCCGCAAACGAAAAAAGTAGCTACGCAATTTGTGCTGTCACCTTATTGGGTGATACAGGCTGTTGCCTTTTCGCTAATTGAACGCAGGAAAGCCAGGCCACGAATATTTTTAAGAACTTACACAGAACCATTGAGACACATGAACAAGTAAATGAGAAGAACACCATAACAACCTGCCCTAGTGGCAGTGGTTACTCATACTTTTCCGCGTGTGAGCGATGACTATTATGCGTATACAGCGGTTTCGTTCAATTATTATGCGTCAGAGGAGAAGTTTTCTGCCCAGTTATTAAGGCTGTTGCTTTCTCTCTAAGGGGATCTGAGGTGGCGCGCCAAGGAATTTTAAGGGCGGGAAAAACAAGAAAAATTATTCAAGTGATGAATAAAATAGAAATCAAGGGAATGTAAAGGCGCACTATGTGACATTGTCGCTGGCTGTTTATAAGCAAACGAGCAATGCGTGGTAGTTGTATGCTGCGGTGGCATTTAATAAATGCGTGTCAGCCGAGATGGGTACTCCCTAATACTACAAACATTGCCTTCTCCCGAATGCTACACGCGGCCGCTTCGACAGGAATGTTTTTATAGCAGCTACCCACAAAAAGATATAGAGAGGTTATAAAAAAAAAGAAGGAAGCTTATACTAAAGAGTAAGACTTTAGGTCAGCGAAGCTGCACGCTAGAGTAGCGGGCTTTATCTTTTTCGCCTCACGGCGGTGTTGAAGCCTCGCCGTAGTGCGAGCAGCCATACCTGGAAGTTCTTTTCCTCCATGGTACAGGAGTGTGCCTGGAACATGGCCTCTTGCCGCCATGTTCCAGGCACACTGGCCCCGAACACATCTCCGTTCCTTCCTCGCCAATAATAACTCGGCCGCCCATCTCTGCGGTATAGGACCGCTGTTCAGTGACGGGTGCTTGTGGAACTGGGGGGTGGTGTAACGTCTAGTTATCAAGGTCAGAACTGGTCACTCCGCGATGTCTGGGCGAGGTAGCGCAGTCTAGCTTTCGCTACAAAAGTAATCGGCGGCAAAGGCGAAAGTAATCGTTCAAGCTTGCAAGCAATAAAAAGTATAAGCCTACTGGGGTAGCGTTCACTATATTGTCACGAAGACAAGGACGATGCAGTTGTCTTGAATGAGAAACGTTTATTGGAGTGAAATTGTGCTCCCCTACTCAAAAGAATACAGAGGCGGCGAAGCAGCGGTCAACAAAGTTGACTTGCGTCGGCAAGCGTCGCAGAATCGAATGCCTCGCCGTCCGCAATGCAGGCTTTTTATCTTTCGGCACGCGTGGTTCTCGAAACGTCGATTCACATCGAGGACATAGTAGATCCAAGAAGATTATTCTAGGCTCTTCACGTTAGATCGGAATGCTCTCCCTATCACAACAGATAACACATGCGGCACAGAAACAAAGAATGGAACACGCGCTTCCCTTGGAGGAGAGATAACACAGACCGGCGCAGCCGGGCGGTAAAAGCAAAACACAAATAAACATACCCAATGTATGGTTCGCGGCATTACCCCCCCTCTAAGAGTGCATCGACCCGAGGCTAACATAAGCGACAGTCTGAACAAATGAAAATAAAAGTTCGTCATCGTCCGTAGAAAGGTTTTAAGCGAATCACGTGGACGACTTCAGGCCGCGTGCGTTGTCGTGATGTGCCGGAGTCACCATCGGGGATCACTTCGTAGGTAAGTTGGCCAACACGTCGTAGAATCTGGTAGGGTCCGAAATACCGTCGCAGGAGCTTCTCACTGAGTCCGCGTCGTCGGATGGGAGTCCAAGCCCCCACACGATCCCCTGGTTGGGTACTTGGCGTCTCGGCGTCGGAGGTTGTAGCGGCCCGCATCCACCAGCTGCTGGTCCGTTATACGATCTCGAGCGAGCTGGCGGGCTTCCTCCGCACGTTGAAGATATCCGTGGACGTCGGCGTTGAGGTCGTCGTCTTCTACGTGCGGAAGCATGGCGTCGAGCATCGTAGTCAGCCTTCTACCGTAGACAAGCTCGAACGGCGTCAGCTGCGTCGTCTCCTGGATAGCAGTGTTGTACGCAAACGTGACATACGGGAGCACTTCGTCCCAAGTCTTATGTTTAACTTCAACGTACATTGACAGCATATCTGAGATTGTCTTGCTCAGACGTTCTGTTAGTCCGTTCGTTTGGCGGTGGTACGCGGTCGTTCTTAGGTGATCCGTGTTACTGTAGCGTAATACTCCTTGCATCAGCTCCGCAGTACATGCCGTTCCGCGGTCTCGTGATTAGGTCTTCTGGGGCTCCATGTCGCAGCACTACTTGGCTTATAAAGAACTTTGCCACTTCTTGTGCAGTCCCCTTTGGAAGAGCGGCGGTCTCTGCGTAGCGCGTCATGTAGTCTGTCGCTACGACAACCCACTTGTTCTGTGATCGTGACGTAGGGAACGGGCCTAAAAGGTCCATTCCAATCTGTTGAAATGGTCTATATGGGACGGCGATCGGTTGCAGAAGTCCGGCGGGTCTTGTCGGCGGCGTTTTTCGTCGCTGGCAGTCACGGCAGCTCCGGACGTAGTGGGTGACGTCAGAGGTAAGGACGGGGCCAGTAGTACCTCGCCTTGATTTTCCCAATAGTGCGAGCTGTGCTCAGATGTCCGGAAGACGGGTCGTCGTGGCACGCTTCCAAAATTTCGTCACGAAGGTCCGCGGGGATGACGAGAAGGTAATTCGCTCTGGTTCCGGGGCTGAAATTCTTTTTCACGAGGACGGAGTTTCTCAGGCTGAATGCTGGTAAGCTGCGTTTGAAGGTCCTAGGAACGGCAACGTTGCATCCCTCGAGGTACTCGATTATGACGCGTGAGTCGGGGTCGGCACGCTGCTGGGCGGCTAGGTCGCTCTCCGTCACGATCCCGAAGAACGCGCTGTCTTCATCAGAGTCTTGTGGTGGTGGGTCGAAGGGGGCGCGGGACAGGCAGTCGGCGTCGGAGTGTTTCCTGCCGGATTTATAAACGACTGTAACGTCGAACTCCAACAGGCGCAAGCTCCACCGCCCAAGACGGCCAGAGGGGTCCTTCAAATTGACGAGCCAACACAGCGCATGGTGGTCTGTTACAACCTTGAATGGCCTTCCATACACGTATGGGCGAAATTTTGAAATCGCCCATATAATAGCGAGGCACTCTTTCTCAGAGGCAGAAAAGTTTTCTCCTCCTTCGACAGACCACGGCTGGCATAGGCAATTACCCTTTCGCAGCCGCTTTGCTTTTGGACAAGGACGGCACCTAAGCCTATATCACTGGCGTTCGTGTGCATTTCCGTGTGAGCATTTTCGTCGAAATGAGCGAGCACGGGCGGGCTTTGCAGACGTTTTTGCAGCTCGCAGAATGCTTTTTCTTGGTCGTTTTCACAGCTGAAAGGGGTGCTATCTTTCATCAAGCGCGTGAGTGGCTCTCCAGTGCGTGCGAAGTTTGCGACGAAGCGCCGGTAGTATGCGCACAGCCCGAGAAATCTTCGCACGCCCTTCTTGTCTTTCAGCCTTGGGAAGTTCGCAATGGCTGAAGTTTTTGCCGGGTCAGGTAGGATTCCCGCGGCGTTGACGACGTGGCCCAAGAACTTGAGTTTCCCGTATGCGAAACGGCACTTTTCAGGCTTCAGCGTCAACCCCGACGTACGAATTGCCTCGAGTACAGACTCCAAACTTGCAAGGTGTTCGTCGAACCCCCGGGCGAATACCACTACGTCGTCGAGGTATACGAGGCCGTGTGCCACTTAAGGCCAGCTAGCACAGTGTCCATGACTCTTTGAAACGTAGGTGGTGCTGTGCACAGCCCAAACGGCATCACCTTGAACTCGTATAGGCCGTCTGGGGTTATAAATGCAGTCTTCTCTCGGTCTCTCTCGTCCACTTCAATTTGCCAGTAGCCAGTCTTCAGGTCCATCGATAAGAAGTACTTCACGTGGCAGAGGTGGTCGAGGGCGTCGTCGATTCGGGGGAGGGGGTACACGTCCTTTTTCGTGATTTTGTTCAGTCGCCGGTAGTCAAAGCAAAACCTTAATGTGCCGTCATTTTTCTTTACGAGTACGACGGGCGCCAGCCCAGGGGCTTTTTTATTGCTGTATAATGTCGTCGCTGAGCATGTCGTCGGCTTGAGTTCGGATGGCTTCCCGTTCATGTGAAGAGACGCGGTATGGTGACTGTCGGGTAGGTCGGGCTCCATCTTCGGTTATAATTCGGTGCTTCGCTAGAGGGGTCTGACGTAGTTTTGCGCTCGACGAAAAACATTGGCTATAGCGACTTAGAAAAGCCAATAATTTGTTCCGTTGTTATTGCGGTAGCGACAAATTCACGTCGGAGATCAGCGGGAGCTTGAAGGTTTCTACGGGTGTGCGTTCATAGTCGGCGACCACGATCACGTCACTTGCTTCTTGCGTTTTATTCGAGGAAGGCAATTGCCGCGCCCTTGTTTATATGCTGGTACTCCTCGGTGAAATTAGTAACCAAAATGTGGGATTGGTGTTCCTTGAAGCGCGCAATGCCTCTTGCGACAGACACACCACGGTCGAGAAGCACCCTTTGA
Source organism: Haemaphysalis longicornis (assembly GCA_013339765.2). Lineage (NCBI taxonomy): Eukaryota > Metazoa > Arthropoda > Arachnida > Ixodida > Ixodidae > Haemaphysalis > Haemaphysalis longicornis. The sequence goes on along the minus strand of JABSTR010000631.1, from coordinate 49,290 downwards.
CCAGTGTCTACGATAGCATCGACGTGAGGAGCAGCATCTTCACAGTGGACTGCAACCATCAAGCTTGCGCGGGGTGGCAGGGTGACATGGTCATCGGCATTCCTTACAGCAGCACGTCGTTCGGGGTTCGGTTCTGGCGTCATGGAGTGATGAAGAAAAAGTTATGACTAAGTCTGGAGATCGATTATTGCACCGTTGTTCATCAAAAAGTCCATTCCAAGAATTACGTCGCGGGAGCAGTTGGGCAGAACTACGAACGCCGCAGGGTACGTGGTGCCGTGGTACGCGGTGCACGTTCCACTTGGCGTCACGAGGTGGCCTCCTGCTGTGCGTATGTGCAGACCGTCCCATCTGGTCATAACTGTCTTCCGTTTAGACGCAAATGGTCCGCTCATTACCGAATAGTCAGCTCCCGTGTCTATGAGGGCAACTATGTCAAAGCCGTCGATGGACACCTTGACGTCAGATGCAGTCTTCCTCGAGTTCCGGGATCGTCGGGGCGTCGTATCTCTGCTTGTAAGTGTTGACGGTCGCGCACTGTGCATCGTCGTTGTCGTCGTTTTCTCTACGACCGTCTCGGTCAGGTCGGGTACGCTTCGCGCCGTTTCGCAGTCGTCGTGTTCGGGAGTGTCGTCAGGGTTAGGTCGGGTCGTCGGGATGAGGGCATGTCGTGAATCACTGTCTTCAGCGCGTCATTGCGTCGTTGGAGGGTTTTCCACTTTTTCGCCGTAGAGCAACTTAACCTCCAGAAGTTGCAGCTTTTAGTTTCCGCCGCGTGGGCTGGGGGACCTTGCACGTGCGAAATCAGCATTGCTATGGTGGTTAGGCGACTGGTATGGGTAGGGCGATGGCGATCGGTGTGAGCGGGCTGGTCCTCGGTCGGGGTTGGAGAGGTATTCGTCGATTTCGGTAGGGCGCTGGCCGGGTCGGGGGCGTGGGGTGTCGACGAAGAAACCACGCAGTCCGAGTCTCCTGTACGGGCAGCGACGATAGATGTGATCGGCCTCTCCGCAATGGTAGTACAGCGGACGATGATCTGGCGTTCGCCAAACGTCAGTCTTCCTCTGCGTCTGGGTTTGGGCTGTGTACGGCGGTACGGTCGACGGCGGCGAGAGGGGACGGCAGTACGGTGGAGCATCTTGTAGACGGGATGGAGCAGCGCGGGGTCGACGAAGAGCCGCGGAGTAGGTCATCGCCTGTGGCTCCCGGGGTGCCTCGGATGGCATAGAAGTGCCCAAAGCGTGTTGGACCTCTTCGCGGATAACGTCAGTCAGGGAACCCACTTGAGGTTGCGGCGTCGTCGGAAAAAGCTTCCGAAGCTCCTCCCTGACCACTGTTTGGATGGTCTCACGCAGTGTGTCGGAGCTTGTAGCCCCGGCACCGATCGTCTCGGAAACCAGAACGTTGACCAGGCGATCGTACTGCCTCGTTCGAACTTCCAGCGTCTTCTCCATCGCGGCCGCCACAGACGAAAGTTCAGCCACCGTCTTGGGAGGATTGCGGACAAGGCAAGCAAAGAGCCCCTGCTTTACCCCTCGCATGAGAAACCTTAGTTTCTTTTCTTCTGCCATCTCCGGATCCGCACGTCCAAACAACCTCTTCATCCTCAACAAAGATCACTACCCTTCGTTGGGGTGCTGCGTTCGAGTTCCAAGTAAAAGCGCTGCGCGTTCTTTTCTGACCATGGTAGTGAAGGTCTTAGTGAACTCGCTTTTGAACTGAGCCCAGTTTGTCAAGGAGCTCTCGTGGTTCTCGAACCAAGTGCGAGCCGAATCTTCCAAGTAAAAGAAAACGTGCCGGAACGTTTCTGCGTCGTCCCACCTGTTGAATTTCCGGACGCGCTCCAGTTTCTCCAGCCATTCTTCTGGGTCTTCTGCGGGGGCTCCTCGGAATGATGGCGGTTCCCGTGGCTGCTGCAGAACGACAGGAGGATTGACTTGGTTGAGCATGGTGCTGGTTGCGACGTCTTTCTTCTTCGTCTTCTCCGGTAGTAGACCGGACTCGGGTGGTAAATCTTGCAGGCAGAGGCTGGCTCTTGTTGGACTGGCTTGGCGGCTTCCCGAGGTTGTAGTGGGCATGAAGGGTGCGTACGCAGCACCTCTACCATATGTCACGAAGACAAGGACGATGCAGTTGTCTTGAATGAGAACCACGTTTATTGGAGCGAAATGGTGCTCCCCTAACAACGCAAATAAATACACAGGCGGCAAAGCAGCGGTCAACAAAGTGACTTGCGTCAGCGAGCGTCGCAGAATCGAATGCCCCGGCGTCCGCACTGCAGGCTTTTATGCAGAAATGCATTATAGTCGGGGGTTGTCGTGCGTCCCTTTGGCCGGCGTCCGCAGCGCGTCTGATGATGATTGTGGCATGATGCCCCTAAGGATTGGCCAACCAAACAATCAGAAATGCAGTATAGTCGGGAGTTGTCGTGCGTCCCTTGGCCGGCGTCCGCAGCGCCTCTGATGATGATTGTGGCATGATGCCCCTAGGAATTGGCCAACCAAACAATCCATCACGAGATAGCTTCGCGTTCAACCACCATCATCATCTTCCCGTAGGGGAAACGCTGAAGAAGAAGAAGGAGAAGAAGACAAAGCTACGAAGAGGAGGGCTGCTTGAGTTTTGGCTACCGTTATCCTCCTCGGCCGGCGCATCTTCCCGATCTGAAACCGTTCGAAGAGCGGCTCATCGCGCCTCGACTCCCCTTCATGAGCATCAGGCAGCTGACTCGAGGCAACGGGCAGTTTGGAATCAAGGGACAGGCGGTGAACGTGCCCATCGACGTATCGAAGGTTGTGCGGTGCCTTCCTCGCATGGTACCCGAGGACGTTGTGTTCGACGTTCGCATTTCTGCATCCTCACAATCCCCTCGGGGAGGTGCGGGGGAATTTTTATCTTTCGGCGCGCGTGGTTCTCGAAACATCGATTAACATCGAGCACATAGTAGATCCAAAAAGATTATTCAGGGCTGTTCACGTTATATCGGAATGCTCTCAGTATCACAACAGATAACACATGCGGCACAGAAAGAAAGAATGGAACACGCGCTTCCCTGGGCGCAGAGATAACACAGACCGGCGCAGCCGGGCGGTAAAAGCAAAACACAAATAAACAAACTCAGTGTATGGTTCGCGGCAATATAATAATCGCCAGTACGTTCCTCCCAACTTGCTTCAGAGTGTTGCCTTTTCAATAACAGGACGAGCTGCAGATGCAGCTTGATAACTCGAATTCGTAATGTAATTAGAAAATTTAAATAACAGAAATGAAAACAAATAGTAAGAAATGAATTATGAGCCACACTGGGCCAATGTTGTTAATCAGTCTTTTCCGAGCAAAAGAAATGAGTGTTACGCATTTATACGGCTGTTGCGCTATTTCGACGCGCAGAATATTAGTGCTAACTTTCGCAACTTCTCATTTCCAGGGATATCGAACATAACCGTAGTCCGAATGGCGAAGTATAAGCCGCCATCAGCAAACTAACCGCACACTTGGATGAGCGTCATGACAACTTCCAGAAGTCTATTACGAAGTTAGAGAAGACCTGTTGCTACTTGGTTCCAAAGTAAAAGATTTAGGCACTCGACTAACTGTACTTGAAGAGAAGGTTATTTCTATCGAGAGCGGTCCAGGCGATACACGGAGGCAAGGTCTGGTAATGGCTGCCGTGCGACACGAAAGTGCCGCTCTCAGTTCACGGCTTGATGACTTCGAGGATGGCTCTCGTAGGGAAAGCCTAATTTTTATGGGCTATTAGATTCTGTCTCAGAAACCTGGGCTGAGCCTGGGCTAAAAGTCCATGAAATCCTGTCTGTGTCCCTTAAACTGGAACTTCCTAATGAAGCCATCTCCCGTGCACACAGGCTTAAAACATTTGCACAGAACAAATGTAGACCTGTTATTGTTCGTTTTAGTTCTTTCAAAACAAGAGAAAGTGTCTTTGCTAAAAATCTATTCTTCGTAGCACCCCCGTGTCCGTTAGCAAAGATCTGCAAGGCCACGCGCAAGCTCCAGAAAAAGGTTTTACATTTCGCGAAAATCACTGGGCAGCTATATTTCCTCAAGTATAACAACATACAATTAACAAGAAATCCTGCGTTTATTGTCCAGTCCCCGATCGTGTAACTGAGGCTTGGCCTTTGTATGACAACCCCGCACACGTTGCCCTCCAAGCAATCAACGCAGAAAGCGCAGGGGCCAGCGCTCCTCCTTCACCACGATAGCTAGATAAGCACTTTCTAGCGTATGGATTTTCTTTTTTACCACGTAATTCTCGAATTGTTACTAACAAGCCTGATGCCCTATCTACACTAATAAATGCATGTATAGCTGATGTCATCATAGTAACAGAAACCTGGCTGTCCGCGAAAATAGAAAATCACAAAATATTTAACTGTTCAAAAAAGTAAGTTCTACGGCTGCGACTTCGGTACCAGGTGCGGGGGCGGCGTGTTGATTGCCATTAGCGACAAGATTAGCTTGTTCAATATGCCTGTTGTTTCCCCGCTTGAAATTGTTGTCGCGTGTGTTCGCATTAACCACAAAGATATCATTGTTTGTGGCGGCTACCGGCCTCCCAACCCAACTACCGGCTTCGGAAATAAAAAAACACGATGTCCAAATGTTTGCGGCTGCGCCTATGTTTCTACTAGGTGATTTTAACTTCCCTAATGTTTTGTGGTCTCCCCCTTTCCCAACAATATCACCAACTTCTGCTGACAGTGCTGCCTTTCTTGACGTCTTTCCAGACTTTAACCTTACTGAGCTGGTTAATGCTTAAACCCGCAATACCTTGTCCGCCGATACAGTTTTAGACTTGGTGCTGATCATGCATCCCGACCTAATTCAATCCCTATCAGTTATTCCGTGCGTAAGCGACCATCTAGCTATTCATTTTAACATAAATAAAACAACTAGAAGTGATAGCTCAAGGGTTTTTAGGGACTACAAAAGAGCTGACCATGTTTTCAATTAAAAATGAGCTTCAGGTTTTCCTAAATGATTACCTTTCGAATTTTCTACAAAGATCCGTGCAACAAAACTGGAATTTGTTTAAGCAGAACGTAAAAGAACTTACCAATCGTTATATTCCACGCCGCAGAGCTAGGCAAAAAGCAAAGTCCCCTTTGTTCACTCTTACACTAAAATGACTATTCAATAAAAAGAAACACATTGTTCGAAGAGCAAAGATAACTAACAACGCGGAAAGGTGGTCCGCTTATCTTCACGCAGATGGCGAATACGCTAGCGCATTATCTGTTGAAAGAGAAAATTATTATCAACAAATGCTTCCCTCCCTGCTTGCAAATAACCCACAGACATTTTGGCAGATGATTAGCGGAAAGAAAAAAAGGCGATAGAATTATTTCATGGTAAAGAGAGCCATGTACCAATTAACGCATGTTGGGTAATTTTAAGCTCTGTGTTTTTATCATGCTTTGTTAAATCTGTAGCAATTCCTTTTCTTAACACCCCCACCCACAACTTTGTTCCAATGGAGCCACTTATATTTGACTGTTTTGGCATAAATAATTGATCAAAAACATGAAATTAGCCAGCGCTCCAGGTGATGACGGTATCAGTGCAAAGTTTTTCACAATACGACTGTTTACCTCATCTGTAAATTTTGTAACCTTTTCATGCAGTCTTTGTAATGTCATTTCTCTTTCCGGGCGACTGGAAAGCGGGAAAGGTGGTTCCCCTTCACAAACCAGGTATTATTCATAACCCCGCAATTGCAGGCCCATATCGTTAACAAGTACACCGTGTAAGCTCAGGGAACACATCATCCATTCCCACATAATCACTTTTGAATGCAGAGCATTCAGTAACTCACGATGTCACCCGCGTTGACGTCCGTAGTCGTAGTCCGCACCCCTCTCCCTACACTATATAAAAAAACTACTATCCGGCGCCTGGTTTCAATCCTTCGACCGTGCGGGCGGAACACAATGTACATGGTGCTCTACCCACTGCGCCACAAAGCCGACACAGAATGGTGAGGCTATGAACGCGCCTTATATCCTGACTCATTCAAACTACGTCAAGAAGCTGCTGGTACAACGCATTAACTACCACCAACTCCCCAGACACAAAACGGTAATGCAATACACCCACCCCCTATGCGACGCATTTACTCGAGTCCCCCTCACGGGGAGATGGGACCGCCAAAAACAACGCGTTGTGGACTGCGCAGTAAGGTGCCGGCATGTGCGAGAACGGCTCGCGCTGTTCGTTCCAGGCAGGGGGCGCACGAGCACTGCATAGGCGGGAAATTTGAACTGCTTTGGACAAACCTCCGTTCAATTCATGGAGAGAGAAGTGAGACAGGGAGGCAAGAGCGTGATGGGTAGTAGCAGTAAGCGGATAACGGTGCACAGGCCGTTATGGCGAATCACTGCTCTGCATTAACGACTGCTTTCACGTTGAATGGAATGGCTTTAATTTTTTTTAGAAAACAGCTCCTTCTTTAGTGATCACCAGCATTGATTAAAGAAAACCGTACTTGTGTGAGACCTCTGCTTTACTTTACGCTGCCTTACAAACTTCTCTGCTTTACTAATGACCTATTTCTTGCCATTGACGCTTCCTCCCTTGTTTACAGTATTTTCCTCGAACTTTGTTAAAGCTTTTGACACTGTATGCCGTAAACTACTACTGCTAAACTAAGCAAACGTATTCTTGATGCTACATAATAACATGGATTGAATGCTTTCTAACAGACTGCTCCCAGTTTGTAAATGATAATGATCCAAGTCCCCCCTGTCACTGTAACCTCTCCTCGTCCCCCAAGGATTCGTTCTTGGCCCACTACTCTTCCCAATTTACTTTACCGACATGCCACATAACATCTCTTCTTCTATAAAGGTTTTCGCCGACGATTGTGTTATTTACTGCGAAAGTAAAACCCCTTCTGACCCCCTTGCCCTTCAGTGTGACTTAGACAATGTTTCATCTTGGTGCGATACTCGACTAATGAACCTTAATGGTAATAAATGCAAGATAATGAGAGTTTCACGTCGAACATGTAATATTTCTACTAACTACGTACTTAATAATTCCCCCCTTACTAAAAAAGCTCTTAGAAGTACCTTGGTGCAACAATTTCTGACAACTTTCCTGGCAGACTCACATTGACCTTATTATAAACAACGCTAACCGAACTCTTGGTTATTTACACCGTAACTTCTCTCTTGCCCGGATGCACTAGAAACGACTTCTCTAAAAAATGTTAGTGCGACCAAAGCTGGAATAATCATCATCTGTATGGGATCCACAAGTAAACATTCATATCAGTAGCCTCGAAGCAATTCAAAATCGCGCCACTCACTTCATTCTGTCCAACTATTCCCGTACAGCAAGCGTAACTCATATGAAGTCAACTTTAAATCTACCTAGCCTATCACTTCGCCGCAAAATCTCACACATGTGCCTCTTCCACAAGTTGTACTATACCATGCACGGACTTGCTAACTCTCTTTTTTTGCCGCCATCCTACATTTCATCCCGCCGCGATCACCACTTCAAAGTGGGAATTCCAAGCAGCCGTACAAACCTTCATTTTAATTCATTCGTACCCACCACAAGCTCGGACTGGAATCACCTTCCTTATTCCATCGCATCAATCACTAACCCTGCCAACATCAAGACTACCATAAACGCATACCCTTTTTAACATGCTTCATTTGTTTCTGCAGCTTGTTATTTGTTTTTCCACCACTACTCTCTGTAACGCCTTGTGCATTGATAGTAAATAAGTCAAATGAAATAACATGAAATCTAGGCCCTGTTTTGAAGAAAAAATGATTCCCTCATCGCATTTAATCTGTCCTACAGTACGTTCAAGGCCAATTTTTACTATCGTGAGCACAGCGCACAGCATTTGCCTTACACGAAAAACAACAGATTACTGTCCCGCCAACTCTCTCACCAACGGCACTACAAATTTTTCCTATCGTTCAGGATGCAAAAGAGGTGCCTATGGAAGCAGTAGGGTTCCTTTGTCTACGATAAATTGAGGGCTGTGGGCGCTTTCCCAATCGCGTACAAAAGCGAATGGCTATGAAGCTACGCCTTGTCAGGGCTCGACCAGTCGTGTCATTGCATCGCGCAAAAAAAAAGTTTTGTAACAAACCTCTTAGCCTGATGGGCTGGAAATGATATATCAAGCCGTTGTTTTTTATCCTTAGTGCTTTTATAAAATATTAAAAGACTTGATTTCTTTGAAGCTTCCGAAAAGTTGGTTCGATCGTGCGATACTAGTGTTTTGTGCGCGCGGAAGAAAGGAACTTCAGTTGGAGAAACTACAGCTTTTTCTGAACTTGGAAATGGGTTCCCTCTTACTGCAGTCATCAAGAATTCCAAATATTTTACCCACTGGAGACTAATTACTATTAGTGACAAACAAAATCGAGGAATTTAGCTTCAGCTGTAACGATTCGGGACGGGCGTTGAGGAGATTATATTGATTGGACCACAAAACCGTCCTTGCGGAATTGCATCTTGAAGGCCCGTGTGGCAGAAATATTGTCTGAAGTACTTCAGCCGGGAGTTGTGCAAGACACTAAGACGTTCGGGTATAAGCGCATGTAGCAAGGATATGGGTAAATTCAATTTGTACCTTTACCCAATCCATCTTTTGAATATTTTACTCATTCTGAAAACTATATATTTCGTTGGTCCTGACAAAATACGTAAAGCCTTCTTGCACCGTTACTCTGAGTCAAATAAACATATTCTAACTAATATTTTCGTCTCATCTTTCAGCGTTGGGAGATCGTGGATGATTAATTCATAGCCTATGTCACGTCAATGTTTGAAAAAATTGTATAAAAAAACTCACGCCCGATATCTCTGACTTCTAGCATCTGTTAACTTTTTGAATACATGGTATCAAATGTGATTGTCTGGTAGTTCAAAGCAAAAAAAGCAAAAAAAACTTTCTGATGGCTTTCCAGCATGACGTTTAAACGCTTATCAACGCTTCCTACCTCTAGAGCTTTACACACGAATTGGCGTCTTCAGTCGTTAAGGCTGATCGGACACACCTCACTTTGGTGCACATCATTCAAGATGGCCACTGCAGACGAAAAAAATGAAAAGAAAAGAATGGAAGACCCAAGCACTCTATATCAATAAAACTTCTATTAGAAAAAGACGTGTCTTGTAAGTAGAAAAATGGGATTTAAAAACACACAATAACCACAAGCCGCTCATCAACCTTGTCTCACTCACACCTTTATACACCCGACTTGTCGAGTAAGGCAACCTTATCAACTGGTATTGAAATTCATGATTGGCTCACGCACGTGGTTCCACTTTTATATTCTCATCTGATTTGGCAATTTCGCCCGGTCACTCGATATTGCTTCGCAGAATTACGACTGTTCGATTCAACGGCGGGGCGCAGCTTTACTCTTTGCGGTGGCGGGAGAAGTGCGAGTATGGTACTCACTTCAGAGACGGCGGGTGTGCACTTAAACGGCCATATAGCCATTATCGTCTTTCGCCAATACTCTTGTCACCGCAGGGTGGCAGCGGAATGTTCTACACAAGCGCACAAAGGCAGTTGGTGAAGTAATTTTCGTGATTGATGGAGTGTGTGTCCCCCCCACTAGCACCCGCTCCTTCCTGCAACATTTGGTCAATACTGGTACACACGGTTCCCCCATCCTTGCGGCATAAAAGACAACATTAAAATCATACTACACGACAATATTTTTTATACGTTAGAAAACCGAATGCAGGCAGGGAATAACACCGATTTTCTACGCCCATCTGGAAGCATAGCCTCTGCATTCTGGCTACTGTGTAATTCTTGCTTCGATCGATTAATGTTGTGCACATTGTGCTGACATAGCGCGGGAACGTTTTCTGAGCCATACTGGAAGAATGGAAGCGGTGGCTTTCCCGCTGTTTTATGTCGCTTCTGTGTCGCAAAGATTGTTGATTTCAGTGAAACAAAAACACACTGGCAGGGATACAATGGCAACGCTCCCAGGTGGCGAAGACACATCACTGGTACGCTGTATCTGCATTGTGTTTCGCACTGCATAAAAAGGCTGCCAGACAGTGTGACAAAAATGTACTCTTTCGGGCTGGCAAGAAGCTGGAAACTGTGTGTGCTAGTGTTGACCTAATGTTGCAAGATGGAGCACCAGCTACTTGTGGTAAAAGGTGCTTCATAAAGCACAAAAACATTTGACCAAATGCATTTGTAGAGTTGTGTGTAACATTCCGCTGCATCCGTGCGGTGTCAGGTATAGCGAGCAAACGAGACGATGCATAGGCCTCTGTTTAAAGAACATTCCCCGTGTCTGAAGGGTGTACCATCCTGCGCGTTTGTCCCTCAACTGCAAAGCGTTTGGCTGCGTCAGCAGTTCAATTGGACACTCGTGATGCTTGTAAACAAAAGGAGTTGTTCAGCAAAATTACCAAATATTATGAGGTTACCAAAAACGGAGACACGTGCGGGACCCAAAGGCCACTTTCTGTAACAGATGATGAGGTTGTCTTACAAGACAGATCATGTGTGTAACTGGTAGCGTGAAAAACGTTTTAACGTCTTTTTGTTCTTTGTGTATTTACACCACTTTTTGCTGGTATAATACGTCTTGTTACAGTTCAGTTACGAGACAGTGCGTGTTTCGTTTGTTCTATACTCGTCCTGTTTTCGCCTGCGCTTACTAGCATTAACGTTCTCCAACATGCCCCTTTGCAGTACATTAGTCTAGGTAAATTTTTATTACTTAGCAAATCCTTCGGTCGTGTTCTGCACAGTAATCTTACCGCACAATTTAAATATTTGGCAAAACGATACCTCTCGTTGAATGAATATGGTATTATCTTACCAACTGTGAAGAGTTTGTTAAAATAACGTCTCGTACAGCTGCCTCCCAGTAACCACAAGTGTTCCTCAGGGCAACGAATAGAGACATTTATTTGTTGCTGTACATTACACTATTTCAGGGTGTAAGGACGTGCAATCATTTGGTTTATATATGTTCGCTGACGAATATCTACTCTTTACACGTGTTTTATTTTCTTGTGACTAGGTTAACCTTCACTGTATCGTTGATGACATCGCTGAATGGTGTGTGATACTGTCCGTGGAACTGAACTCGGAGAAATCTGTATTGTTCTGGGCTTACGAGAACAACTGCAGTCGTGTTTTCTTATAGACGGAAAATAAATATTTAATGCCTTTTTAACTAGCCGTCCAAGCTGGTACGATGATATAAAAACTTCTGCGTCCGCATCCACGAAACTCGGGGGCCTGCACCTTAACCTAAAGGAGCCACCTTGAACCGTGCCGTTACAATCGTATTAATTACATTTTTATGCATAAACTTTAGTAGGCAACCGCCAAAGGACACATTTGTAGAAATCTCATATCCATAAATACGTAACACGGCAAAGAAAAGGCTCTGTTTTATGTAAAAGAGCTCCCACCGCCGTGCGCCACCTCGCTTGTAATGGCTAGGCAAAACATTACTTCGGGAAAGAGGAAATATTGTGGCTCAAGATTCTGTGATCTCCTAATTCACTTAAATTTAATTTTTATCAACTATCTTACAATCCGCCCTGCATATATTGCCCTACTACCCACCGAAAAGCACAATCTAAAACAAATTTTTGCTGACCCCAAGTTTAAATGCAATATGATCCTTCATTATAACATATGAGTGAAATACGTAGCCTGCAGACATCTCTTCGGAAGTTTAGTTCCCCGATTTTGAGAAAGGTGTACTTTTTAAAACGTGTTAACGATTGCACCTCTGCTACTGCATCTTTCTATGCATTAATTGCCTTGTTAGTTTTGCCTCAGTGTCCTGATCAGTGTTTTCGTTCTTTGTATTTTCCTCTTGCTTGCACACTAAAGGCCGTGCGTTAGCCGATAACAGAGCGCGTGCACCAATTGTACAGCGCACCACTCCGATTGGCTGCACGCATGAGTGTTCATGACTACCGAAAGGTTTTTTCGTTTTTTGATTTCTTTCTAGTTAACTGTTGCATTTCCTTCTGTAATGTATTTCTAGTTCGTGTCGAAAATCTTTTGCTTAACCCAAGTTGTCTAAACGTATCAAGTCTACCTCCAGGGAATTTGGTGGATGTGCACACGTAGGGGCGAGGCATCCTACAAAAATAAATACCTATTTGCGTGCCTCCTTATTTGTTGGAATGGGGAAGTGGGTTTCGAACATACATGGCGTCAATGATAGTAGTAGCCTGGCACGCATCGAGGTAGATGGCTCGTGGAGAGGTTTATTTCGTGGTAAGGCAGCCTCTGATTTACGAGCTTCCCTTGTCTACATGACCCAGGCCAAGTTTAGACAGGTTGTTCGCCATGGGACGCTTCTTTGACTTGGAGGGGTACGCTTGGTGTCATGGTGTTTGGAAAGCACGTATCATGGGTTGGCAATCGGAGGTGTGAGGAGCACGTCTACAAGGGGTGACAGGCAAGCATCAATGTTGAGTTATGGCGAAAGGGAGATAGATTTTTAGATCAAGCATGAATGAATGAAACAGATCAAAATTTGTCAGATGTGGCACCTATGTGCTCCTGCGGGAAAGACAGAGATGCGGGGAAAAATAGAAATAGTAGTCGAAAAAATGTCAACAGATATTCACTAAAGAAATTATGTGAAGTAACAGGCAGAACTGGGACTAAAAGAAGGGTTGTCAGCATAACACAGGCGAAGTTTGACGAGTACTCACCATTTGACGTTGTTCGACTTGCCGAGAGCGCAATTTCTTTGATGGCTGAATTTGTTTATTTTGGTTTGATTTCATTTAGGTTTAGCACGCCGACGGTACACAGTCGATGAGGTGCATGATTGTGGAGGGATCCGGATCAATTGTTACCTCCTCGTCATTTTTAACGAACACAGCAATATCGAACTCATCGAGATTCAGGTTCTTGAATCCATCAATAAAGTGGCGCCACCCCAGAATCGAACGCGCGTCTTTGGGCTCATCGACATAGTGATTCAGCCACTGAGCCACATGGCGGGTCTCTAGTTTGGATGTCGAAGTAGCATGGTCCCGCTGGTCACGTGATCAGCATTACGAATGCGACAGGCGACAGACGACCCATAAGAAAAAAAATTCTATATGAAAATAAATCTGTGGATGTAATAACAACGAAGAAAAATATTTAAACCATATGCCGGGTGACATAAACGTGGTAAGAGAACGAAAGTCAGAGTTGCTCGGAGGAATACGAAGGAAATGAGAGAAAATGATCCTTAGACTTCAGACTAAGGCGATAATTTGACGAGGAAAAATTGAACTCGAGAGTCAACGTATGGGTGTTGAAACCGGGAGGCGCAGAAGGGAAACCAAAAAGAGATTTAGCCGAGCTCGATAATAGAGCCTGTGAGGCACACCTAAGACGCCAAGGAGAGTTTTAGCCCGAATTCGAGAGAAAACATCATGAGGCGGAGATGACAAGCCAAGAGGATTAGCCAGAGCTCGACAGAAAAGGCTGTGAGGGGCATTAAAAAAGCCAAGTAGAAGATTAAACGAAGCTTCAGAGGAAAGACTCTGAGATTGAGTTAAAATCCATGGACGGTTTTAAGTTAGGGCTCGACAAAAAAGACGGTAAGGCACAGTTAATAAACAGGGAGACTTTGAGATGTAGGTAGTGAGAAAATACCGTGTGGTGAAGGTAAGTAGTTGAGAGTTTTAGCAGGAGCTCGAGAGCAACGAACGGGAGGTGCAGAGTAGAGCTTATGAAACGGCGATGCATACTAAGTCGGGGGAGCGTCGTGAACTCGAGGTTCACTATACAGGCACAGTACCCGATGGGCGTGCCTTTGTGAGTAAGAGTAGCGCAAGCCCGCCTAAGTTCATGCAGCTGATTTACGAGCAGTGCAAGGAAGAGGGGAGGTTTTCGCTGAAATTACGCGGCCGGTTCAGGGTCAAAAACATCGCCCAGGATAGTGCGCTGAAGGCGTGAGCCTCCACCACAGTGGCGAAGCGTTGACTATTTTCAGTCTTGTTGCAGGATACAAAATGTTCAAATGTCAGTTTCCACAGTCGTGTCAGGAAGCATTTTTGCTATACAAGAGGCACGTCGAAGCTAGAGCTCATAGAGATAAAACTTTTGCTGGTGTGATAGAGAGGAGCAGCAATGTGCGGTTGTGGTACTGGTAATGTCGCCACACATGATGTTTCGGGATCATCTCGGGGGACTGACCACGGACCATTTGCTGACAAAGAAACTTTTTGAGCATGGAGACACAGCTCCTTATGGGTACGGCGTTTTCCAAGGTCGGAACCACTTTTCATGTTTGAATACACGGAACTGTTTTTATGTCTATAATGATGCGTGCGCCCTCTAGGTACACTGAAGCACTTTGGGTTAACATGTGGTGTGTCTCTTTGTGGTTTTCCTTGAATACGACGTACGGGGTATTTCTCGTGTAATGATTTCTTTGCGCAAGAACATCAAGTGCGTGTAAGCGACAAGTACCAACGGTGCAACCAAAAAAAGCCTTGATCTGTAATATGTGTGTTATGGTGGCACGTGAACTTTTGCGACACACAAAAAAAAACTATACCGATGGAGGGTCCATAATTAGATGTATTTTATCGTGTTTCAACGGCACCATGATATTGTGCGGGCAAAGAAACCTTGACTCTTGTCACAGTTTCTTTTATTACGGCCCGTTTAGAGTTTCGCTTGTTTGAGCACTCTCATTTGACGTGGCCTGTCCATTGTGCGGTTAGAAATATTATTGTGTAATATTCCTTAGGGAAATGCTGTCACAAAGGGCTGACCATTCCTCGAATTTTTGTTTCAAAAGTGTGTGAATTATGGAGGTTCATCATCTTATGTACTCTATCCACTCTCCGCGAAGGCGAGAGGGACCTTGCGGCCGCATGCTTCCCCGCCGTGAGAGGATGACGGGTGGGGGGGTACTGCCGACTTCCTGATGGGTAATAGTTTTGCCCGCAAGCTCCGGTCAGACTGGTCTGAGGCGGTAACAAAGGAAGGCTATCTTTGGATATCAGCCATCATCGGGAGTGGCCCTATGTACGTGTTGCTCCTATTCGTCCTTCTTTTGTCCACCCTTGCGCCTGTTTCTCCCGTTCTGACCAAGGTGGTCTTGGCGTTGGTAGAGCAACGTACCCGAAGTTTTAATTGCAGTGCAATAAACGTCGGTGTGAGCGATTTCCATGTCTAGGATGCTCCTTGCTGTTAACTGCTCCTACAGCAAGTTTGCGGCCCGTGGCGGCGTTTAGTGTAGCTAGCCTTTTAGCCTAGCCTCGAGTATCTAGCTAGGTCGCTGTAAAAACCTTGGTCCCCAGTTTGGGCGCCCAATGTTGGGCTCGTCTTCAGTTGAATTCAAGGTTTGCTAGCCCCGAAAAGGAACATGGTACATGATTACAATTTGGTCGATTTGATGCTGTTCGCCGACCTTTGTGGGCATAGCCGTGAGGTCCTGCGATGCTCTGCATCGACAGGGTCCTCCTAAGCCGCAGGAGCGGCTCGTTCCGCCTTCTCCACGGCGCCTACACAACCGCGAGGCGAGTTGCACGGTAAAAGGATTTCTGAATGTTCCGTATCGGGCGAGCGCTCTACGTCAAGTGACGTTAAGGCTGAAAGTTCTGATGACTTGTTTCTTGTGTAAACTTTTCAGTTGAAGTCTCGCGAGTGTCCCGTCTGCTTCTTTCCCTCGTCCCTGTCTGTTTTTTCGCTGGTAATATGCATCTAAGGCAAGTGACGTCGCCTTTTACCCCAACGCGCTGACCTACGCGGATGCTTAAGCTCGACAAGGCGCGCCTCTTGTGCAAGTCGGCTTGTAGGCGCCCGTAAGTGCAGGAATGTCCGTGGATGCAGCTTCCATCGCGAACGCTCTCTCAAGCACCATTCAGCACGTGCTACAGGCGGCGGGCTCCTCGGCTCCCATGGTGCAGCCGCTGACTCCTAGGTATAGCGGTTTAGAGCGATAAAATAAGCTATTTGTGCAGAAGGTGGACCCGCTACAGAGGAAAATGAAGCGGCTGCTTCTGTGGTGCCCTGTCAGCGAGCGTCGACGCCGGAAACGAGCTTCGGCCGCGCTCGTCCAAGTCCGGTGGTGAGGCACCCTCTTGGTGAACCAGAACAAATGCTTGGATGGTGACTACCCCTTCTTTACAAGCACACGTCGATGCTGGACGCGCCTTTCTATACGGTTTATAGTTTCCGACGAGAGGGAAGTCCCGTGGTTCGCCGATGTGTTGATGGAAATAATCAATTACTTTACGGAAGGCGAATTAAACGTGGACTCAACGGCAATGCCACTAAGCTCGCCATATTATCTCTGCAACACTTTACCATCCGCAACAGCTGTTCCCATTCAATCACGGCTGTCACCTTGAAAAGTATATTTGCCGTAACCGATGGCGCTGAGTTTCCCAGCCAAATGGTCCACTGGATTCCCGATGCAGCCTGCAAGCATCGCAGCTGTGAAAATATGCGCTGCTGCAGAAGTAAAAAACTGCTCGTTCTGGAGCCCGGACTTCACCACTGGCCGTGCCGTGCCAGCTAGCTCCTAACCAACTTGGCAGCGGCGGGTGTGTGTTGAGAAATAAAGCGCAGGCAGGGGGCGACAGCAGGAGGAGAGCAAAAGGAAGATCGGGGGGCGCTCACTGCCTCGCTAATCTCGATCACCACATCGCAAGCTAACGCTGGTTTTTTCATTTGCGAAAATTCCCGTCGTGGTAGCGAGTCACAAGGCTACCACACTCCACACGTTGGCGCCACTTGAAGCCTAATCGGATGCCTGGCGGTGCCGACTATACTTTGCCGTGACTGTTTGTCGTTGAACGCTACCCACGCTTAGAGGTTTGGTGTTAGGCTAGGACCTTGACTGCTTTTAGTCAATCTTTTTGGACGAGTCAGTTCGTAGGTGGGTCATCAGAATTTGTTTTATCGGTTACTTAGCATCTGATGTCTACTGTTCGCTTTGTCAACTCATGCTAAAAGTTGCGCTTTGTGTGAGGGCAGATACAGGCTTACGGAGAGCCAATAGGATAGAGTCTAAACCCATCATTTGCAATGTTCAATAAAGCTTGTGGCATTGACGAAATTTTGATCTTGCTGTATGGTTGTCAACTAGGGCATTAAAATATTGCAAGACTTTCGGCAGTGATTACACTTGAGAAGAATGTTTACCATTTTCACAAAATTTGAATGCAGAAAAACGCATGCTAAGTAAACGCAATGTTTTTACCTCAGCTCGACACTAAAGACGTTTGAATTTAGCTGTTCATTCCAATCAACCCCACCTAGTACTAACGGAAGCAAAGAAACTGGCACAGAGAAACTCTCAACAATTACTTATTTTGCATTCTAACCGTTATATTACCCCTTATCAATTCCACTGACATTTAAAGTCTTACAGTGATCAATGTTTTACATTTTCTTTTAAAGCGATAAATTTTGTTTGCACATTTTTTTTCAGCCTAAAAAGACAGTAAGTGAATATTTTACACCCAGTATTTTTTGCTATTTGAGTTAAAGTTAGAAAGCTGGCATTCGCAAACGTTTTATGATCCATTTCTATTCATGAAAATTTCGCGGCCCTAAAAAACAGATGTTAATACTCGGGAATATAAAAGTAAGTCGTTCATATTATTACCTTTGAATCAGCAACACACGATAGAAATTTTTGCCAGCTTAAATTTTTATATAAACAATAACAAGACACAGAGAAACATTACCACCTGTAAGAACATTCGCAGTGTTTTCATGCACCTAGAATGTGTGCTTCCAATTCTCGATTCCCCTATTACATTATTTAAACTTCAACCCTGTTGAACAGGGGCACATCGACATACAGGACAAGACCAAATCATACCTCAATCCCTCACGCATTCTTGCAGACCCTCCAAATGGTGAAGTTCCGGTGTGCGGGTAATGATTCAAATGTAACGGTAGCGCGGGATATGTCGAAAAGATTTAAAAGTCAACTTCTTACCTATATATAAGTTTACTAAAATTTATAGGTTACTTATCTCGGCTATTAAGAAAGTAACGAACTAATTTCACCCCTTTTTAAGTTTCCGTGTACCGTGCGAATAAAACGGCACCAGTTTGTTTTTGTTGCTCACCGATGTTTCACTAACGGCATAATATATAACGTGCAGTTCTTTTCAGTAAACATAATTAATTATTGTATTGCCACGGCCGAGCACAAAAACCTAGGGACAAAGATGAAGTAACTAAAAAACCTCGTTAAAACAGGGCGACATTGAAACGACACAAAAATACGTGTATCAGGCTGGTCGTCACCATCTATAACAAAATCATTGTAAGGCAGTACCCCATTGCCGACGCGACAAATTACACTTTTATTATTATTCGCGAATTTAAAACTTTGCTTTTAAACATTGATGATGTAGCACTGGCAAGAGAAGGGAAATCATTTTATATTTAAAAAATGTGCTCAACACAAACGAAGTCTATCGTCCTAAACTTACCATGCCGCAGAGACAAAAATGAACGCCTTGCGTTATTGGAGTACCTTGTTGGTAAGGAAGAAACCCCAGAGTAAAGTTTTTGAATTTTTTTTACATTAGTACAGGCAGACATTACCACAGTCAGATAACATAATATTCCGCAATTTATAGAAAACACGTGATTTACCATGAATGAGTTTCGCTTTATGCAACAAGTTTAAATGGGACTTACAAAAGAAGTGCGCAACGCTACTAACGATGTTCCGCATACGAGCACAATCCTGGGATTTCAAAAAAAACAGGAAAATTTCCCAAACAATACAGAAAGGCACGGCAATCGCCCCCGTCGTTCTAGGTTAAATATTCAAGCATTTATGCGTCCCCTATTTGCAATTTTCGTAGGACACCGTTAACACTACAAAACCATAACAATTATAAAAACAGTGCCAACGAAACACTAATCCTTAACTAGTGCAAGCTAGGACGCATTTTTTGTTGTGCTGAACATATTTTTGTAAGATCATAAGAAGGCGAAAAAAGACACGCGTTCTCCTTCAACATAAACAACACACTGTGGCCATGCAGTGTTAAAAACACACCCTATTTATTTTATTGGCCGATCTTCGTAATGACACGGTCTGTCGTTGTATTTATTCAATACCAAAAGAGCTTCCAAAACAACAGACAAAGTTTAAAGTATTACCAAACCTTCAAGGCGACCTAGGCCCAGCATATTCCTCGCACGTTCGGCAGTCGCAATCTGTTACATATACTAATGTAACTTTTTAGGCCAGGACAGATTTTTGTTGGCTCCGCAATATCCTGGTTAAGGACACCACGTGGACACCTCGTTACACTAAGTTCTAACGTATACCCGTTGAGCCAGTGTGATACTCTGCTGAAGGGTTTTAGTGCCACGAGCCTAATGTAGCTCCTCGTTTACAGGCCTCCTCTCCACGCTGCAGGTACCATTAGTATTTTCTATACACCGGTACTTTCAAAACATTTTGACAGAAACGCCACTCAAATTTGTACAAGTTCAAACACATCTTTTTTTCTTGAAAGAAAATGCTACATAAAAACCGGCAGTGTTCATTTTTCTAAGGTGTTTTCATACGAGATAAATTTTTGGCCTATCAGTGGCGAATGCTATACCCCTCAAATTTCACGATAACAAAATAAATATATATTTTAATTCTCACCAAGATAATATTTATTTGCGTAAATAAATTGTTGACGGCCTGCGGAAAACATTTTTCAGGAACGTCGCGTCGTAAGTAATATTTCTAAGAGGTACATTTTCCAATGCGATGCATAGTATTGGTTGCACCACAAACCGCAGGAAAATTGTGATGACACGCATAAGGTGTTTTCTTCCTATTGTAATGTACATTTCGAAACTATGAATTGGGGTGGAGTGTAAAAAAATGGCCCTGATTGTCAATTCGGGTATATAATCACTGGAGTAGTGCCAGCAAAAATAATTTTCAAAGGAAAAACTGTACTGCTACAGAAACCACAGCGAAACCTTTCATTTTTGCAACAAATGAAAAACTCTGATCTCACAAACGTACCCTATACGCTATCTATTTTTAAATTGTGTTATTCCGTAAGGTAGATCGTCGGATTGCCGAACTAACAGCAGACCAGCCAGATCCTGTGGATTGAGAGTGCATGGAGAGAACAAGCATTTTGGAAGCCACAGTGTTTGATTAATTTCAAGAGCTGCGGTTGTGTGATGAAAACAGTAGACGGAACTGCGCTTGCACAAGCGACCAGAAAAGAGAAGGCTGAGGCAGACACTGATACTCCAACAAACAAACACCTCGGCAACATCCACAATGCAAAGTGAAGGCAAGGATAATATCCAACACTAATAAAGGCTTCTGGTACAACAGGGTTTGAAAGGTTTAATTAGGTTGGCGAATGCGGA
Source organism: Haemaphysalis longicornis (assembly GCA_013339765.2). Taxonomy (NCBI): domain Eukaryota; kingdom Metazoa; phylum Arthropoda; class Arachnida; order Ixodida; family Ixodidae; genus Haemaphysalis; species Haemaphysalis longicornis. The sequence continues at coordinate 28,904 of JABSTR010000631.1, read as the reverse complement.
ACTTTTTCCGCTCTATTGATGGATTTCTATTTTAGCACCATCGACCCAGAGAAATATCGTAGTGTTTAGTATTAACCAACTCATCATTGTTCAACCTTGCCTGCTGTGAGGTCAATCCGGTTTATCTTTCCTCGTGCGTTAAATACTTTCCCCGCAATCCACGTTTCGCGCGACAGATATCCTGTAAGTGTAACCTCTAGATATGGCGGGTTCTCATGAGACATCGCACTTAATCAAAATGTTGTGTATTTTACGTTGCTACGACTACAAAATCCCCAGCCACACAATGCCATCCCTTTGGTAGAAGGGACGTGTCACGGTATTTCAGAACCTGTTAATGGCATGCTACGGTAGCGTATGTTTCGGCAAGACGTAGCGGATAATATAACTTATATCCTGTTTATGTTGACACAAACATAATTTAGGACTAGTATACATTAGTATACTAGTACACTTAGAACACTTAAGCCGTTAGTTGGAACATGCGACAGTATTTGCTGGCTGCAGGAAGTCGAAACAGAATTGCTTCAGGTTCGATTGAGTCTCGTGTTCGAGCTTTTTTCGTTCGATTTTTGCTTCGGGTACGACAACCATTCTGTTCTACATTGAACCAGTTGAAAGAATGGAGCGGGTGCGAGAAAATACAGGAGCGTTTTTTTTTCTTTTGTTTTTCCTCTCTCGTTTCTTCTCTCATTTGGGTATAAAACAGTTGATCATGTAGGCTCCTTTTCTAAATGGTTTTATCTGGACAACGTTAACCCGAAAGTACTCAATTTTCTCACGAGAGCATAGAGGAACATTTCAACCACCGAAACACTGAAGCAAAATAAATATTTTGCAGAGACACCCAAGGCTGCTTACATGTCTTAGTGCGAAAGCTTTACTCTTTATGACTACAAAAGTATTTTCAAAATTTGTTTCATTTGTATTGCCGTAAATTGCTTCCTAGAAAACAGAGATCACTGCTTTGTGTAAAAAGACACCAAGGCGAAGAATGCAAAGTGTTTTTGGCGTGGTTGCGTTGGCACCTAGCCAGCTGCTGAAGGTGAAGAACACACTCTTGCCGACCAGTGAGTGCACGAAGAGAACAACATCGCTTCGTGACTGAATTTAAAATGTATTTATTCAAAAACGGAACATGTGTGTGCATAGCCGGTAAGTGAGGTTTTCGAGTACTTCGCAACAATATTTTTAAGTTTAGTTTTACCCTTGGATGATAAAACACAGTTCTAAGACCAGCAAGTGTTTTACCAATCAAAACAACAACACTCCACATACCCGGCACGGTGCAGCCGTTTTCTTCTTCTCTCACCATTCAGTGACAACACGCCCGTTATCTTCATAATAGTGCATCCGCGCAGCAGCCTGTAGGCATGAAAGTAAGCAGCGTGCTGATTAAGCTTACACCATCCCGCCTCCAGCTTCTGGCCGTCTCGTGACAGCCTGTTCTCCAAATTATGGAGCCCCACCTGAACCTTCTGGCAAGAAGGCAGCCTTCCTGGAAAGCAGACAGCCTTTGAGTTAAGCATACGACCCGCTTGTACACTATTTCTGGGTACCATCTGTTGTCGCCATGATGACACGATTTGCAACCCTCCCATTTCCGTCTCCGTCTCTCTTTCTGTTTCACACGCACACGCGCACACAAACACACACACACGTACACACCAACACAAACACACCCACACGCACACACACACACACACACACACGTGCGCACACTCAACGTACCACGCAATTACTCCCATCACAATGCTTTTCCTGTTTAAAAGATTTGGTTGTTCTGTACCGCTTTTCAATTATAGTTTTTACTCTCTCTCTCTTTTCCCACTATATTTCTCGCTCTAATATTATGATTGCCACGCAAGTTAAGCTTCCCCAATTCTGTTTGTATTTATTCATAAAAGCACGAGGCCTACACCCGCTGTTCCTACCAGTCAGTCGCGAACAAACTTTTAATTCTGTGGTCACTCGGTCATCGTGTTGCCATGAAACTAGAGCTTGGTCATTTACCTACGCGATCACCCCAATACTTTTGTGTACTATAGGTTTTTTGCATGTCTTTCCCCAACACTCCCCTCCTTACCTTGTAACCACCAGTGTGATATTTGCAAGGCCGCGCTAACCTTCCCATCTCCTTATCTACTGAAAACACTTTGCTATGACCCATTTTATTCCTTCTGCCCCTTTCTGAATCTCCACATATATAACCAGCTCTCTCGACTCACCTTACCCGGTAGTGCCAGTGGTTGCTATCTCAGAAGCCCATATCTTCATTACTGTACACACAAATACCCCTCCCATAAAACGTATGCTCGCGATCTTCGCAACCTCCCTCACCCGCAAACCATGTCCCTTATCCCTACAGATGGTCGAAAATCCGTCCCGCTGCATCATTCCCTTCTTCTCACCACCACGAAAATCGTGTCCACAGAAGCATCCTTTGCGGCTGCCCAACGTTTATGAAGTCACGTGATTTACCACGTCACGATTCCCGAATCCTCTACCTAAAATAAAGCCTTGTACTTGGATTCTATACTATTCTTGGATTCTATACTATTCACCAGGCACCGTTTACCCTCCGGCCGGAACCATCGAAGGACATCAGGTGGCTTTTTCGGCAATGCACCCCCAAGGATGTCTACCACTGGCTCCGCCTGGACAAAAACTCTACCCACCCATTGCCCACCACAAGCCGGAAATCTGTCCCGCCAATTCTCTGTAGCTACCGTTACAACCACTGCTGTCCCCAGCTTCCCCACTGCCTCTGCGGTTTTTTACACCATTACAATTTCTACTGCAAGGCGAATCACCTAACCAGCTCTTCTCCTCCAGCTCCACCGGCTTGAATTTGAAGAATAAAAACCGCACCGACTGGTCCCACAGCCAGTAGAGATGCTCAGCCCGTAGTTGGGTCGGAGGAACCGCTGTAAATACTTGTACATTTAAAGCGTATTTGCTTTACAGACAAAGCAATACAGTAGAAGGAAATGAAAACTGTCCAGCACAGCATAATCCCAAAGCTCTCATATATGGCGAGTGGCGCTTAGAGAGATATAGTTTACTCTCTTCATGTTCCTTCTGCTAACAGCTGGCTAGAACATGGATTGACAACGTTTTCAGACAGAGGGCCGAGCGGCCTCAAGCCGTCTCCGAATGCTAGGGCAGCAACTGGTGTTAGAGGTGGTTTGGATTTCTACACAAAAAGGAAGTGAAGATATTATCTGGTGAAGTTGCAACACCGAGCGCAATGTCAAGTGAAAGCTATCTTTAATGGTTCGTGTGTAATTATTTTTACAATAAAACTGTCAGGCCAACGCTCAGCTAGAAAGTGACAAGGGGAGGAAGGTTCTGCCGTCTTGAGGGACCCCATAAGAGTTTGACGCTGGCCGCACTCGGTCGCAAGCTGCAGGTTACCGACACCTTGGCTAAAAGAAAGACCGGCAATGCGGAAATCACTGACTGTTAGAAAACACCGGCGATAGCAACTTGCTAAGGGCACTTATGTCACACATGACAGCGATTGCGGCCCAACCGCTCGTAACGGATCCCTAAATTATTTCACATTCGGATAGCCTATATTAGAGTAAAAAATTATGTGTTTGCTTCGCTTACGGCTCGGCTGAAATATCGCTTTTGGTTCCGGTTTTATCCGCCGTTTGGCAAGGCTGTCATTGTGTTGAGGGCACTCAATTTTGAACAGATCCCATCTTAGGTATTTTCTAAGACAGCTGTGGTTTAACATCTGTTTCTAGAGTAACGACATTCATTCCGGCTTCAATAACTCAGTCGTGTCGTTCGGGTTTAGTGGTTAGCGCCCATGCTTGTGGGTGGAATCCACCGCACGCATGTACAGTATGCTACGTCGATACGACCACCAACAGTACACGGATTGAAACTATTCGTGTTCTCGACGGAATAACTATTTTACATATTCCGGTGAGCACTGAAAGTTCTTCCCCGTTAAGACCCCTTAGAGCCGCTGCCCCTCATACTTCTGTTATATCTCTAATACGGCCGCTGCGGTGGTGGCCTCCTGACATGTAGCATGGGATCCCCTATATATGCAGCCACATGACCAAGCGAGCAACAATGCTCCTGTTGAGTTCGCTCTTCATGCTGCTAAGCCAGTGCAGTTTTCTTAGTAGGCCTGCACGTTTACTTTCAATGACCTTTCTAATGTCACAGCTGAAACCCACTCTATGGAGTAACAAACTGCACATAATTGAACGTCGTGAGTCGGAGGTAGGCACACTTCTCGTTGCAGGCCTAATATGTGTCGACGCTGCCACAATTCAGAGATAAGGTAACAAAATATTTCTTCCTACGGAGGGGCGGAGGTGGCACGCAGGAGCCTCCCGGGAGACCTAAGGATGCGCAGCGACCTCACCTATGTAAATACAATTCGGTCACTTTTGGCGGTTTCTTTTTATTGGCCGTTATTTCCCACTACCGTGGGTCACTGCACGCACCCCGCCAATTAGTGCATGCTTGATTTGCATCAGTGCGTTTATCTAGGCGGTCCGGCCAGTCTCCGCGGGAATATTCCACGCCTTCGGTGGGTTGCCGGCATCCACGATGTGACAGCCTGCGCTGTCTAAATTCAAAGGACGAGCGCAACGCCTCCCAGTCGAGTCCAGTGGTTTGAAATGTATAGCGGCCACAGAGAGCCCCTCTTCCCCTATGTCAGCGAGCGTTTCGGCTGGCCAACGCCGGCGGACGGTAACTGCTGCCCAACTACGGGTTCGGCACACGCGGACGGGTGAATGCCCCAGGGAATAGGTGCGTAGTAGTGCACTGTAGCGTTTGTATCGTGGTTATCCCCGTAATAAACCCCCATGCTATTGAAACGTATCACTTCCCTGCGAAGGTACTCACAACGTACACGCGCGGTGAAAGTGTGGCACGCCCTCAAACCCGTTGTAGGCAGAGTCTCACGGCAGGGCAGTACAGTGCTGCGCGAGAGCAGTGAGAATATTGACGGCGAATTATTCTATTCTATTCAATGGCAAGGATAAGATATGTCATCATGTCTGACGCCCAACGTTGGACAGCTTTTGATAGTTAATTTGCTGCCACACTGTAGCTAGCTTTGTTGTGCAATCGGCTGACCGTGTCAGGCACGCTAGTTGCGTGTAGGGTAAGTTCCGGTGAGAGCCCGCATTCGGGCCGCCGGATCCACCGGCTCCTCGCTTTGTGGAAGCCGGTGGAGCTTGAGAGAGCGATGTCTTCCTCGTTTCGAGCATGATGGAACATAGTGCTTTGTGCTGTGCTCAATAAAAAGGTTCCTTAGTAAGGACGCAACCAAACGGTCGGGTGCTAAATGAGATATTTGTATTTGAGTAGCCTCATTTCACATAGCAGAGTATTCATGCTAGTGCTTAATCAATTATCTATACGGATTTATCTGACTGGTTCCGTCTGTGGGGATGCCATGTATCGTACGTATTCACCCCGAAGAGCTTTTAGCCATGGTTTTGGCGGAACGATTATCTTTTCCGTGCAGTGTGTCGGCCGCCTTTGGTAGGCGAAGCGCCATGACGTTGACTTGTTTTGCAACGCGCGCTGTGGCCACAGGGATCAGCTTGTTTTACGGTGGTCCCGGGATGAGGGTCTCGCTAGGCCGACTGGGGCTCGTAGTGTAATACATCGCCCCCATCATTGAGTAACCCTAAAGGTGGAATTTCCTAATAGTCAGTTATGCTCATTGTGTGGCTATTGTCTTGGCTCACCTTCGCCATACAGTCTGGCAGGCTCGAAGATCTTGTAAATGATCAGCCACAGTGTCACTGGCAGGTGTGAAGTCAGACGTTTTGTCATTCTTGTTCGGTTTCCTACTGGTGGGAAAGACTGGCCTTTGATGACGTTAGTCATGTGCGCCAGCATAGTTTGGAAATTGTGCGCCTGGATCATTCCTAGAACCCAATGCAAATCCACCCCCGCCATTTGCTGGCTTGGTCCGAACCCCTTCGGTACTTCCGACTGTTTTGGGCGGGCACATCGTACCATTTTAGCCCACGTAACCTTTGTGGAGTCGCCTGGGCTCATAATGGTCGTACCCGATTGATGACCCCGCACGTGCACACCAGCCTGTCTACGATTCTCTAGAGGCGATCCCTGGTTAGCTAGTTAAAATTTTCTCCAGTCCGGTAAGTTAATGAGAGATCACATGCTTTTAACTGTGAATTCTTTGCTGTGTTTTGTTATTGTTTGCAGGTTGTGTACACGGGTGAAGGTGCTCATATTGCTATTTGCAGGGTTGTGTTAGGAATTTTGCATTTATTTGTTTATAGCAAGAACTTCTGTGCAGAGTAGTGCTAAAAGATTTCAGTTTTGAAAACGAAAATTGAAAAATTGGACGAGGTATGGTTGTTCCGTTGGCCTTAGAGGTGGAACTGCGGGTACTTGCTGGGCCGCCGCGGTCCCCTGCTTTGGTTCTTTGAAATTTCGGGGAGGTTGAGTTGGTACTTTGTTTTGGGTTTCTCCGCGGCAATGAGACGCGGGTTAGTTCTGTAGCATTGGCTTCGAGAGGGTGATGACCACCTTGGTTGGGAGAGTCTGTTATCTGTATTCCTTGAGTTCCACTTTTCCTGTTTGCGCCTAGCTTCGGTCCATACTTGCGTGGACGAGAGAGGGAAGACCGGGAGCGGTGTTTTTCACGTTTTGGAAGTGGCTTTCGTTGTCTCATCTGTTCTTGTGGGTTTTCAGTTTGAGTCTGGATTGAGTGAGTTACGATCCATCGCAAAGTTTGGGGCTACTACTGGGCCGTTAGAACTATTCTCGCCTGTCAGACCAGCAGGGCACTGCTTCTGTTTTTTTTTGCGTATTCGCGGCCTGAACACTGACGTTTATCATTTGCACGTGTTTTCTTCGGCTGCTATCAGTGAGCTTTCGTCTGAACCGTCGTCGTTTTTCCTCCGCGAGTTTTGTACTTCTGCCGCCTTGATTATTGTGACGTGTGCGCGCGCCAACCGACGCAGACAAGAGTGCTTCTGCTGCTTCTTTCCGCCCCCTCGTTCCATTATTGCGAGCAATACCGCAGACAAGCGTGTATGACTGCGTGCCTGTGTGTGCCAGCTTCATTCGGCTATACAATCGACTCTGCTGGTGGCGCGTGTTTAGCGAGCGATCCTGCTGTCTTGTGGTGTGTCATCTTACTCGCTGTTGCAATGGACGGAGCACCCGGAAAAGCGGGTGCTCCGAATGGCAGCGCTCACCTTGCGCTCCGTTCGACTCCTCCTTGCGTGAGGCTGAAACTCGGGGCCTCTCCTATACTGGTTGATGCCCCGTTCATCAGCGCCGATCCCGAATCCGAGAGTGCAGCAGCTGGACGCACTATTCTGGCTTCCGGGTGTGTCGTCGAATTACGCTCAGCTTCCTCCTCGCGCTTCCCTCTGCGTGGCGACACGGAGCTACTGGATGAATGATACGGTCGAATGCCTTCCGCTCGTCTTAACGTATTTGTGCCCTTGGGAACTGTGCACTGCGAGGCTCGATGGTGAGCCTCTTGGATCGCATAAGTGACGACAGGGAATGCTGACATCAGGAGAATCTTTTGGCCCTTCATGCCCCCTAGTGCCGAACAGTGCGGTACCCCATGGTGATTCTTCCAACCTATTTGTAGAAAAAGTGCATTATTTCACCTTGTTGCATGTAGTATGATATACTCAGGTGTACGTAATGTAAAGTAATAAAGTGTAACTTGTGAATATACGAAACACTAGTTTTCATGTAGTATAGTATAGGTTCGGCAACTTTATTGATGTCCTGCAAAAAGTGTGATAATATTTACCTCACCAGGTGAGCAGGGTTTGTTATTCTGTACATTTCGGTTTCGGAGCTTCTCTATAGTGTATGTTTAAAATGTGTGTAGCGTGCGTTGTGAACGCAGTGTTTATGGGCATTAGCAGAGGTGGTGGGCACTAGCTTTGTTTTACTTGCGGTAAGATTGTTCTTTTGGATAAGTGCCCTGTAGGAAGCGGAGCCGTGGACTCGGTGAGGCGATGTGGCTCTCCTACATTTTATTGGGGTGCGCAAGGCCCGGCCGGAACTGGAGTGGGAGCCGCGATGGCAAGCGACCGCCCTGGCGCTCGGTCGAATTCGATCTCCTCTCGCGGCGCGTGGCACTGCTGACGCAGCCCGGCAAGCACCGCCGCTGATGATGATTGTGGGATGCAGGGGTGATGATGATAGTGGCGCTGTTAGCGGGTGAAGCTGCCGCCACTACAGTGCTCCCCCCTAGCGCAGGGCACGTTAAGACAGAAAGAGAAGAGCAAGCTATGTACAGATAATTATCTAAGCATGTCCATGGTAGGTCCTTAGACAGTCCAGGTCAAATCGTGCGTAACTTATAAAAGCAGTCCTGGTCAGTCCGTTGTGGGCCTCCGGAGCGTTGGTTGGCCTCAGGTAGCCTTGGCTGGGAGTGCAAAATGGGACGAACTGGTCTACGGTGTAGTAGTCCCCGAAGTGAAAGAGGCACGAACCGCGGCCACAGTGCAAACTTGGCGGGGCCGGTAGAACGGGCGTTCCACGACCAGCCTCTTGCGACGCGTGTACACTGGCGTTCGTGTGCCGGTACGAGGAGGCTTGTACTCTCGGAGGTGACGGTTTGGGCACGGTGTCTGGTGCGACATCGCTGCGCATGCTCTAAGTGCAACCGCAGTACGACGCCAAGGGTGACAGCGGCTACAGCGAGTCATCCACATCCCGGAATGCCGATGATGGGCCCAAAACAGAAGTCGCCGTTTACAGCGCGTGTACAAAAGACGCTGGTCAAGATTGCGATGAGGTCTCGTAAGAGTGCGTCGCAGAAGTACCAGCGATGAAACTCGTTTCCGTGACGGGCGCTTAAGGCGTCGATGGCGATGTCGGCGTTGAGTTTCACGAACGCACTCCTGGTCATCCTGCACGCCGCGGTTTACGAGGTGCTCTTGGGGCGTTTGATGCGGAGCAGAAGTCAGGGCTGTGTTGTTAGTCTCCGCGAAGGGGGACACGATGTACGTTGCACCCGAGTCAGGCCCTGATTGCAGTGGAGCCGGGCATAGCATTAACGTCGTGGTGGACTTCACGTGCAACGCTGGCGTAGCTGGCGACGAGGATCGGCAAGATTGCACGGTAACGGAGCAAAGGCAATCACCAGAGCCCTCGCCTGGGGTAGTAAAAGCGGTCGAGGCGGGCTGTGACTGGTGGGTTTCCGTGACGTCGTCCGCTGGAAGTGCCGTAGGTGTAGGGTCGGCTGTTTCAGCATTGTTTCGCTCCCCAGTGCCTTCGCGTGGCGTTGCAGAAGCGGGCGAGGCGGGAGGTGGTCGGTGAGCGCGTGCGATGCCGTCGGGATCAACTCCGGGTGGTGCAAGTGGGGCTGCCGGTGCTGCAGAAGGAGACCAAGGTGTTGGCGTCGGTGGGAGCGAACGTCACTGTGCTGGGTTGCACGGAGGGTACCGTGGGTGGCGGCGTAGTTTGCGCGAGCCGTGCGGGTACGTCATGTGCAGCATGCGGCGGCGGCGAAGCGTGCGCAGACCGTGCCGGTACCTCATCTGCTGCAGGTCGAAAGCAGTCGTCCCCGAAATCGTAGTGCGCAAGCACGGCAGCGCGAAGGTCGTCGTAGGGTGTTTGCTGGGTGGTGGGAGGACGAGGACACACCGGAGCTCTAGCGGAAGCATCTCCCAGAGGATGGAGTGCTGCAGAGGCTGTACACTGACGTGGTTGAGCCAGAGGGTAGCCTCGAACTTGAAAAACCATCCTCTGACGTGCCGTGCTCGAACGCTGGTATCGGCGGGTCCCCCCCGTCGCCATGTCGGTGTGCCGCTGGCCGGGTATATGGCGCGGAACCTCCGGGTCACCACTTGTAGGAAACCCGTGCCATGGACTCGGTGAGGCGATGTGGCTCTCCTACATTTATTGGGGTGCGCAAGGCCCGGCCGGAACTGGAGTGGGAGCGGCGATGGCAAGCGACCGCCCAGGCGCTCGGTCGAATTCGATCTCCTCTCGCGACGCGTGGCACTGCTGACGCAGCCCGGCAAGCACCGCCGCTGATGATGATTGTGGGATGCAGGGGTGATGATGTAGTGGCGCTGTTATCGGGTGAAGCTACCGCCACTACAACCTAAATTCCGGCTTTCCGACCGTTAAGGGGGCATTAAGAGAGAGGGATGTGAGGTCCAAGTCCCTCCAATCAGGGCGAGGATGCGCTAGCGACGCCATCCACCGTGGTGGTGCGATGACGATTCTGGTTCGCTTCCCTGCTCTTCCTAATAGTTGATGATGATTGTGGATGCAGGGGTGATGATAGTAGTGGCGCTGTTATCGGGTGAAGCTACCGCCACTACAACCTAAATTCCGGCTTTCCGACCGTTAAGGGGGCATTTAAGAGAGAGGGATGTGAGGTCCAAGTCCCTCCAATCAGGCGAGGATGCGCTAGCGACGCCATCCACCGTGGTGGTGCGATGACGATTCTGGTTCGCTTCCCTGCTCTTCCTAATAGTAGGCAGGGGTGGTGCGCAGGAGACTCCTGGAGAGACCGACCTTGAGACGCGCAGTGACCGCACCGTACATAAATAAAGTTTGTCCACTTCTGGCCGTTTTTTTGCATTGGCAGTTTGCTTCCCACTACCATGGGTAACGGCACCCACCTTGCCGATTTCCGCATGCCTTGATTTGGGTAAAATCGTTTATCTAGGTTGTCCGGCGACTGTTCTCGGGCAGAATAAACGGTTTCGGTAGGTTGCCAGCGTGCGCGTTGTGACGGCTTGTTCTGGGTAAGGTCAGCGGACAAGCACCGTTACTCCCTGTAGGGTCCAGAGGCGTGAAATGTGTAGCGACTAGAGAGAGCCCCTTTCCACTGTTTGAGCTATCGTCTCGGCCGTCCAGCACCTGGGGACGCTAACTGGTGCTTGACTACGGTCTCACCACACGCTGACGGGTGTATGCCCCAGGTACTTGGTGCGTAGTTCAGTGTAGCGTTCGTATTGTGATTCCCGCTAAATAAACTCCTGTACTATGAAAGGTGTCGCTTCCCTGTGATGTGGCTGACAACGTACACGCGTGCGAGAATCGCGCCTCGCTTCCGATCTCATTGACGGCTGAGTATCTCGGCAGGGTAGTTCAGTGCTGCGCTAGAGTAGTGAGAAAACGACGGCCCGTTGTTCTATTTTATTGCATGGCCAGGATAGGATATGGATGCATGTCTGCCAGAAATGTGGGCATATCCTTATCTTAACCATGGAAGAAACGAACAGAATAATGGAATCACGTGTCGCGGTTATTCTCACTGCTCTCGCACAGCACCGAACTGCCCGGCTTCGACAAACGTCCCACAACGGGTTCCAGAGCATCCCGAACTCTTTCGACACGTGTACATTTTCAGTCAATTCAGACGGAAGCGATATCTCACAGTACAGGGGTTTATAACGCAAACAACCATGATACAATCACTACACAATACTACGCTCCTCGTCCCTAGGGCAAACAATGGTCAGCGTGTGCCTAGCCCGTCTGCGGGTGGCAATACCGTCCACCGGCTTAGGCTGGCCGCAACGCTTCCTGAGATAGGGGAGGGTGCTCTCTATGTTCGCTATACATTTCAAGCCTTGGACTCGACCTGGTGGCATCGGCGCTCATCCGCCGGCCTTAGACGGCGCAAGCCGTAACAGCGCCGGCGCGGGCAACCCACCAAGAACTGCAATTTGCCCGGAGACTCGCCGGATATCATGCTAATTCCACTGACGCAAATCAAGGCATGAGCAAATCGACACGGGGGTGCCGTAACCTACTGCAAAACAACGGACAATGCAATAAACGTCGAATAGTTGCCGAAAGGCACTTACGTACCGTGCGATTGCTGCGCGTCCCAAGGACGGTCTCCCCCAGAGTCTCGGGCGCTTCCCCCGTCGCCTCGCATGGAGTGAGAGAGGCGCGCGATGATCGCCCTCGCCCCTCCCTAATCGCCAGCACTATGGGCATCACCTGTGCAATGCAACGAGCCTGTCATGTGTGGACCATAGGTTCGAGCAAGCCAAGCCAAAAACGGCCGTGGTAGGCCTCACCACGCGTGCGCACGCACTCTGAGAACAAGATGTAGGTCCTCCGAACTAAGAACTGTATTTAATTCCGGGTAGGTCTCGGTACAACAACCAGCCCTGGTATAACACTCCTAGTTTCTGGGGTAGAGAGCGGGTACCCGCAGACCGCACGCTTAGGCCACAAAGGCCGACGCGCAAGGCTGGTAATCGGGAGCTGTTTGTTTAGTGGCGTATGCCATAAAAGCAAACCATCAAAGCAGTGAGGGGCCCCGGATAGGACCAGATCCAACCACAATACCGACCGAGCAAGTTAGAAGGACTCAAAACACCTGCGCAAGCAAAGAGCGCGAAGCCAGTGGGTGCATGCACATCCGACTCATGGGTACTATCGCCGACCTCACGGAAGTTCAAAAACGGGTGCTACTAAAGCCGAACCGAGTGTGCCGTGTGACAACACGGTCTACCCCGTCAGAGCAGGCTTCCGGTCAGTCTCTCCTGGGTCAGACCGACGTGCGCGCCCATCACCGTTAGCCATTGGGGGGGGGCACTTCGTCATGCCCCACATGGCCCATGGACCGGTGCGCATTGGTCCACCCCTGCCACCTTACAGTGAGAGGGCGCGAGAGAATATTTGTGTCCCTCTTGAAGAGGGGATCGCGGGCTCGCATGATCGCATAATTCGGAGAAGCCCCAATTATGTCCCCACAAGAGATATGCATCAAGAGTGTTTCTTCCCGAGCCATACCTACAGGAATTCACCGGCTGCCTATTGGGATCAACAGCAGGTATCGCAAGAAATACATGGCAGGGGAATTATATGGGACCATCATGACAAAGAACAGAATGTTATAGTGGGTATTAGCGGGCGACAATGATAACTGACTTTGTGGTGCGCAAGGATTGAGATGTACGGGAATAATACTGTAGCAGTATATATGAGTCCCCGAGCTGCTTCCTCAGAACCGGGCAGGCCTTGCCTGGTTCCTTATAGGTGGGGGTGGTTGTGGTTTGCGGGAAAGGAAAAGGAGTTAAAGGCACTGAGGACATTTTGACTCGGCAGAGAGCTCAACTGTACACAACCCAGTGGTGTGGAAGGGAAGTTGAGGGGAAGCTACCGAAAAAATTGGAGAGAGGCAGAGAGAGAGAGAAAAGGTACATAAAGTCCTAGAGGCAGCCAGTCACTTCTTGAATGTGTTCAGTACAGGCATATCATGGCACTGCATTCCGGCATACAGCCGCTGCGAGAGGCCGGGTCGTCTCCAGGTAATGGAGTAGATAGGCGAAGACTTCCCGTTTGTATTAGAGTCAGTCCCTCGTTGAACCCGCTGTAGGCACGCCCACAACGTTTTTAAGGCTTCTTACAAGGAGGATAACTGGAAAAACGAAGAAAAAAAGGAAGAAAAAAAAGCTACACTGGGCAAAACTTTTCACACAAGATTTTCCGCATACGGAAAAATGCACCTATGCTTCTACAGGATTTACACTCAAAATATTCCAAACACCAGTGAATATATTTCCAGCGCCAGTGAATATAATCCAGGTGCCAACCAATATAATCCAGGCGCCAAGCAGTATAATGCAGGACCCACGCAGTGCAGAACACATGCCAGCGCTTTGTAATTTAGTTGGCAACCACTACAAATCCGGGCGCAGTGTATTTTCATCCAAGTTAGATGAACTAGGTTACGTGACCAGTTTAAGCAGACGACCTAAGAATTGCGCAATAAAACAGTCACGTGACTATCCAGCACTTTCGCCTAATTACTATACTGAATCCGAGGATGGTGTCATGGTATGAATTATCGCATTTGAAATTGCTCACTTACTCGAAATTTTAGGGGAAACTGCCAGAATGCCTAACTCTCGAAACCCAATACGGGCCCGAACTTTGGAAAGACAGGTGGCGCTGCTGGCGCCGTTCAACAGCGCCACCCGCGGAAGAAAATTGCAAAAATGATTGGGACATGCCCTGGCGTGTAGTTGTGGAGAACGCGTGTTTCCGTGTTGTATAAAGGGGCAACCGCTCGTTACCTTGATAATGTTAGTCATACGGAACTCCCATTTTTTGTGATAAATTAGGTCTGGGCGACACGCGTTCGGTTTAATTTGTTACCTAATTTAGGTACTTAATTCTTTCTTCTTTGGTGATTGATTTGGTTAAAAGTCAAATTGAGGAAACCGGGGCTTGTGAGGTACCAAATGAAATGTCTCGATGACAAGAATCTCGTTGGAAAAAAAATTCCTTCCTGGTTATAGTCATGAGATATTCACGTTATTCTCAATCTGGGTTAAAAGTCATGTGACGCCATTAGTGCTTATGAGGTATCAAATTAAAGGTCTCTATGAAGGGAATCACGTGGACAAATTAAAAATCGGTTCTCTAGGTATAGTCAGAGACATACACATGTGAGTCATAGATATTAAATTTCAAAGTGATGGCACTAGGGCTTGTGATGTACCAAATAAAGGTCTCGATGAGAGGAGTCACGTGGGACAAATTAAAAATTCCTTCCTGGATATGGTCACACTAATAGTCACGTGATTATGAAATGGGGTAAAGTCAAAGTGACGCCACTAGCACTTGTGAGGAATCAAATTAGAGGTCTCTATGAGGGGAATCACGTTGTACAAAAATAAAAATTCCTTCCCAGTTATAGTCATGAGATAGTCACGTAAGTAATAGTTTACGTTAAAAGTTAATGTGATGCCACTAGGGCTTGCGTGTTACAAATTAAAGATCTCGATGAGGGAAATCACACGAGAGAAATTCAAAATTTCTTCCTGGTTAGAGTTATGAGATAGTCACGTGTGATAAATTAGGTTAAAGTTATCATCATAGTGCCAGGCTTGTGAGGTTTCAACTGAAAGGTGTCGATGAAGGGAATCATGCAGGACAAATAACAATTTGCTTCCCAGACATAGTCATGAGATAGTCCCGTGAGTCATTGATTAGGTTAAGAGTCAATGTGATGCCACTTGCGCTTGTGAGGTAACAAAATAAAGGTCTCGATGAGGGGAATCACGTGGGACAAATTAAAATTACTTCCTTATTATAGTCATGAGATTGTCAAGTAAGTCATAGATTGGGTTAAAAGTCAACGTGAAACTCCTAAGGCTTGTGAGGTATCAATAAAAGGTCTGGATGAGGCGAGTCTCGTGAGACATTTAAAAATTGCTTTCTAGTTATAGTCATGATATAGTCATGTGATTCTCAAAATGGGTTAAAAGTCAAACTGTCGAAACTAGGCTCGTGAGATATCAAAATAAAGATCTGGTTGAGGGGATTCACTTGAGACAAACCTAAATATATTTTCCTGGTTATACTCATGAAATACTCACGTGAGTAATAGATTGGGATAAAAGTCAAAGTGACGTCACTATCGCTTTTCAGGTATCAAAAAAAGGGTCTTCGTGAGGGGAGTAACGTGAGGACAATTTAAAAACTCATTTCTGGTTATACTCACAAGACTAGTTTTCGTGATTCTCAAATTGGGTTAAAAGTCAAAGGGACGCCACTACAGCTTGTGAGGCATCAAAATAAAGGCCTGAAAAGAGAATTAAGTGGGAATAATTAAAAATTTGCTCCCTGGGTATAGTCATGAGATAGTTACGTGAGACCTGGATTGGGTTAAAGTCAAAGTGATGCCGCTATTTCTTGTGAACGTATCAAATTAAAGGTCTTGATGAGAATCGCGTGGGACAAATTAAATAATGCTCCCTGGTTACAGGCATGAGATAGTCTCGTGAAACATAAATTGGGTTAAAAGTCAAAGTGATGCCCTAGAGCTTGTTATCGCCCACCCGAATGTAAAAAAAAATTGCACATGCGAGAAAGAGGCTGATGTGTGTTGAAAAATTATAATTGGATTTGTTATGATTTCGCGTGGCTCCTACGGTTGATTAAACAGTCAGGTGACTTACCATTAGGTTTATATTTTCATGAGTAATAGAATGATAGGTACAAATGATCACCATTCATTTGCTTGTTTGCGGTATTTGCTAAAGAATTTGTCATTGGAAACACTGTTCCAAAACCTGTCCATGATTTCCATGCATCATGATTTAATTATGTGACTTATCATGTCATTAATTATATCACAAGTATTTGCACCCTCGGTATGAAAAGAACATTGTTGAATTGCTTGTTTACGGATGCGCAAAAATATTTTGTCATAGTGAACATGATTCTTTTTCATGTCGCATGACTCCTATGAGCATGAATTATTCACGTGCTTAGTATGAGGTTTATTACACGACGAGTATTGGCAGTATGGGGTTGACCAATGAATAGTGAATAAACGCTAGTGAATTCATTGTATTCGAGGTGTGTAGGAGAATCTTCTAATGGTGAATGTGATTCTTTATGATGACGCATGACTACAATCGATTATGAATTTGTCACGTGACTTACTATGAGGTGTATTACATCACAAGTATTTGCAACATCGGTGTCAAATAAACGCTCTGGAATTGCTTGTTTTCGTATTTTGCGGGAAAAACCTGTTAATGGGAACATGTCACCTTAGAACTCACAACACACATAGTGATCATGAACTGTTTATGACAGTTATAAGGTTTATTATACCACGAGTAATCACATCATAGGAATGAAATAAATGCTGTTGAATTGCTGCTTAAGTGATGGCGAAAATGGTTTTCTTGGTGTGCACATGATTACGTTTGGTATGGCATGACTCCTAATTATCATAAATATTTATTATAACATACCATAAGGCTTATGAAATCAAGGCTAATGTCCACTGCACATATCTAATATAACGCTATTGAGTCGTTACTTCGCGTGATTTGTGAATACACGCTTTTTTGTTACGTGCGTGAGAGCTTTTCCTGCATTCGAAAATCAGGCCCTTCTTTGTGCTTTCCAAATTGGACGTGCCTGAAATCACGCACCATAGCAAAAAAGCGTGTAGGCACGAATCATCTGCCGAAACAATTTATTAGTGGTATATTAGATATATACTGTGACATTACGCGTGCCGTCATAAGCCTCATGCTATGTCACTTTACATATTTATGATAATTAGGATTCATGTCATATCGTACGTAATCATGTAGAGAAGAAAAAAGTTTTGCCATCCCAATAACAGACTTTTTCTGCACATCACAAGAACAAGCAAATAAGCAGCGTTTATTTCACACCCATGATGCCAATACTTCATGATGTAATACACCTCATAGTAAGTCATGTGACTAATTCATGATCGATTGGAGTCATGCATCATCATAAAGAGTCATATGCACCATCACAAGATTTTGGTACACATATTGAATACAAGGAATTCACTAGCCTTTACTTGACACACATGAGGCCCAATACTCGTCATGTAATAAACCTCATAGTAAGTCCCGTGACTAATTCATGATCCATAGGAGTCTTGCGACATCAAAAAAAAGCATGTTCACTATGACAAGATGTTTTCCGCATAACGTAAACAAGCAATTCAAGTGTTGTTTTCATACCCATGATGGCAATACTCGTGATGTAATTAACCGCATAATAATTCACGTGACTAAATAGAATGCAATCGAAATGATGTGGCATCTTTGGGAATAATGTTTGCAATGACAAATACTTTTGCACGTACCGCAAACAAGCAAAGAATGGCGATTATTGTACCTATGATGCTTTTACTCGTGAAAACATAAACGTCATGGAAAGTCACTTGACTAATTAATCATCCGTAGGAGTCAAGCGACCTCATAAGAAATCCAATTAACAATTTCCAACCCACCATCAGTCTCTTTCTCGCATGTGTAACTTTGTTTTTACATTCAAGTAGGCGATAACTCGCTCTAGGGCATCACTTTGACTTTTCACCGAGTTTATGATTCAGTATAGTAATAAGGCGAGAGGGCTGGATAGTCACGTGACTGTTGTATCACGCTGTTCTTAGGTCGCTGCTTAAACTGGTCACGTAACCTATTTAATCTAACTTGGATGAAAATACACTGCGTTCGGATTTGTAGTGGTTGACAACTAAATTACAAAGCGCTGGCTTGTGTTCTGCACTGAGAGAGACCTGATTCTATTGGTTGGCACCTGGACTATATTGGTTGGCCCCCGGATTATATTCACTGGCGCCGGGATTATATCTACTGGCGTTTGGATTATATTGAACGGGAAATCTTGTAGTGCTGTCACCTTATAGGGAGAATAATAGCTGTTGCCTTTTCGCTAATTGAACCCAGGACAGCCAGGCCAATAATATTTTTAAGAACTTACACTGAAGCATTGAGACAGGTGAACACGTAAATGAGAAGAAAACCATAACAACCTGCAAACGTTGCAGTGGTTACTCATTTGTTTCAGCGTGTGAGCGATGACTATTATGCTTATAATTCACGTGACTAAATAGAATGCATCGAAATCATGCGGCATCTTTGGGTATAATGTTTGCAATGACCAATTATTTTGCACGTACCGCAAACAAGCAAAGAATGTCGATTATTTGTACCTATGATGCTTTTACTCGTGAAAACATAAACGTCATGCTAAGTCACGTGACTAATTAATCATCCGTAGGAGTCAGGCGACCTCATAAGAAATCCAATTAACAATTTTCAACACACCATCAGTCTCTTTCTCGCATGTGTAACTTTCTTTTTACATTCGGGTAGGCGATAACTCGCTCTAGGGCATCACTTTGACTTTTAACCGAGTTTATGACTCACAAGACTATCTCATGCCTATAACCAAGAAGCAACATTTAATTTGTTCAACGTGATTTTCCAATTAACACCTTTATTTTGATACCTCACCAGCTCAACTTGCATCACATTAACTTTTTAACGTAATCTATGACTCATGTGACTATCTCATCACTATAAGAAGGAAGCAATTTTTCAATTTTCTTACGTCACTCCCCTCATCGAGACCTTTAATTTGATCCCACACAAGCCCTAGTGGCATTCCTCTTTTAACCCAATTTTTGATTCACGTGACTATCTCATGACTATACCATATAGCAATTTTTAATTTTTCCCATCTGGTTGCACTCATCGAGACCTTTAATTTATACCTAACAAGCCCTAGCGGCATCATTCTGACTGTTACCCAATCTAGGGCTCACGTAATTTTCTCATGACTATAACCATGAAGCATTCTATTTAGCCCCATGTGATTCCCTCATCGCGACCTTTATTTGATACCTGACAAGCCCTAGTCGCATCACTTTGACTTTTACCAAATTTGAGAATCACGTCACTATCTCATGATTACTACAAGGAAACAATTTTTCATTTGTGCTACGTCATTCCACTCATCGAGACCTTCAATGTGATACCTCACAAGCCCTAGTGGCGTAACTTTCGACTTTCAACCTAATATTATTACTCAGATAACTATCTCATTACTATAACCAGTAAACAAATTTTAATTGGTTCTACTTGAATCCACTCATCGAGACCTTGAATTTGATACCACACAAGCCTTTCTGGCGTCAAATTGACATGTAAACCATTTTTGTGAATCACGTGACTATCTACTGACTGCAATTAGGAAGCATTTTTTTATTTTTACTACGTGATTCCCCTCATCGAGCTCTTTAATTTGATACCTCAGAAGTCCTAGTGACATCACTTTGACTTTTAGCCCAATCAATGACTCACGTGACTATGTCTGACTATAACTAGGAAGCGATTTTTAATTTCTCCCACGTGATCCCCCTCATACAGACCTTTAGTTTGATACATTCTAAGCACTAGTGGCGTCATATTGACTTTTAACCCAATCTGTTACTCACTTCACTATCTCATGATGTACCCAGAAAGCAATTTTAAAGACGATAGTCTTTCTTGGGCTCCTTAGACCCAGAAATTGTGGTCTGTCTGTATGTCTGTATGTCTGTATGTCTGTCCGTCTGTCTGTCTGTGACTCGATTCAGCCACCCGGCCAAAGCAAAACAATGCCTGCCCATTGTTCTTATATAGTCACAGCTAAATCTACCCGTCTATGTCCGGTGTAAGGTTCATACTTGTCAACATTGGTGAAGAAGAACAAGACATTACGCAATAATGAGACCGCAAATCAATACAGAAGTGATATTTGCAGTGTTCTTTTATAAACAAATCAAACATGCTTGCTTTTGCGAAATTAAACACTTCATCAACTGCAGAAAAATAATTCACTTCGCCATCGCCTACTGTCGCCCGCGCCACTATAGCTTCTTGGCGCCATTTCAAGAAATAAACCGGCAACAGCTACGCAAGGTTCCACTAGATAGGTTCCACGTTCTGCTTGCAACGCACGTGGAGTAGGGAAACACGGTTCTATAAACGTTGAAGTAGGGCGCCTCGATTAACGCGCGTCTCCGCCGTACAGCAGCGTTCGCAACGAGATACCCGGTTTGGAGCAGTGGAACGCGGGAAATTTAAAATTATTTAAGCAAATCTTTGGCGTATTTACCTTGGGAGGAGCGCGACGCAAGAAGAACAACATGAGAGTTGAGCGGCAAAGCCAAGGGAGGCATTTACTTCGCAATAGCCGATAAAGACTATCGTCTTTTCACGACATTTGCAACGAAAGGAGCAGATACGCGGCCAATTTTTATTTTTCCCTCGAGATTCCGCTCATGGAGACTTTAAATTTATAACTCGCAAGCTCTAGTGCTATCACTTTGACATTTACTCCAATCTAGGGCTCACGTGACTACTGCATGAGAAAAGGCAGGTAGCAATTTTAAATTTCTCTCACGTGATTCCCCTTATCAAGACCTTTTATTTGGTACCTCACAAGCCCTGG
Organism: Haemaphysalis longicornis; assembly: GCA_013339765.2. NCBI lineage: Eukaryota > Metazoa > Arthropoda > Arachnida > Ixodida > Ixodidae > Haemaphysalis > Haemaphysalis longicornis. The sequence goes on along the minus strand of JABSTR010000631.1, from coordinate 8,126 downwards.
TTAAATCTATTTGACTTCTACCCAAATCAATCACTAACGACGAATAAATTAAGTACCTTATTATGTAAGTAATTAAACGGAACGCGTGTCGCCCAGACCTAACTTCAAAACAAAAACGTGAATTTCGTATGACTAACATCATCACGGTAACGAGCGGTTGCCCCTTAACAACACGGAAACCCGCGTCCTACGCACCTACATGCCAGGGTATGTCCCAACTATTTTTGCCATTTTCTTGCTCGTGTGGCGCTCGTGAATGGCGCCAGCAGCATCGCCTGTCTTTCCCACGTTCGTGCCCGTATTTGGTTTCGAGAGTTAGGCATTCTGGCAGTTTCCCCTAAAATTTCAAATATTCGAGCAATTTTAAATGCAAAAATTCATACCCATGACACCATCCTCGGATTCAGTATAGTAATTAGGCGAGAGTGCTGGATAGTCACGTGACTGTTGTATTCGCGCAGTTCTTAGGTCGTCTGCTTAAACTGGTCACGTAACCTAGTTCATCTAACTTGGATGAAAATACACTGCGCGTTCGGATTTGTAGTGGTTGCCAACTAAATTACAAAGCGCTGGCTTGTGTTCTGCACTGAGAGAGACCTGGGGTATATTGGTTGGCGCCTGGACCATATTGGTTGGCCCCTGGATTATATTCGCTGGCGCCGGGATTATATCTACTGGCGTTTGGATTATATTGAACGGAAAATCTTGTAGTGCTGTCACCTTATAGGGAGAATAATAGCTCTTGTCTTTTCGCTAATTGAACGCAGGACAGCCAGGCCAAGAATATTTTTAAGAACTTACACTAAAGCATTGAGACAGGTGAACACGTAATTGAGAAGAAAACCATAACAACATGCAAAAGTTGCAGTGGTTACTCATTCGTTTCCGCGTGTCAGCGATAACTATTATGCTTATACTGCGGTTTCGTTCAAATTATATGCGTCAGCCGAGAAGTTTCCTGCCCAGTTATTAAGGCTGTTGCTTTCTCGCTAATGGGAACTGAGGCGGCGCGAAAAGGAATTTCAAGGGCGGGTACACAAGAGAAATTTTTGAAGTGATGAATAATATCAAATCAAAGGACTAAAAGGCTACTTTGCCGATCTCTATAAAACTCCTCTACTACTATAACTATCTTATCCTTATTTGTGATGATATTGCTTTGCTTGTCTTCGAATGCGTAAATATGATTTTTCTCATTCTAGACGCCTCTTCACGGCTTTCGACCTGCCTCCATTATTCACAGCATGCTCGATCTTCTCCATAATATACTTCCGTATGTCAGCAGTCTTGCGCTAATTGATTACCTTCGAAAGCTTGTCTCGTATTTTGTCATCTGATGGGGAGAATTTCATGCTTTGCCTTTTTCTAATTAAATCGTTCGTCTCTTTCGAGCGTTTACCAGTATCCTGTCTGTCGATCGTGGCTGTTACTTTGCTGCACACTCCCTGATAATACTTGTAAATTGTCGCTGGCTTCATGTATTCTAAGGAGAGTTTACGACACGGGAACGACTAATTGATACCGGAGCTCAATATCCGTTAGGCTTTTGGGCCTTCGCAATTGTCTACGCAATGGTTTGACACCTGAAACGACAGTTATCCCCGTCGCCGATATTAGTATTCAAGCCGTTTCTAGGGTGTGGACGGCACGCATTACAATCGGTGGCCTACAAAAATTCGGTGGTTTACAATATTGGACGCCTGTGCGCATAATATAACACTCGGCTTGGACCTTCTCGAGAAGCACTCTGGCCTCACTGACTGCTCTACCGGCGACGTCCATCTAGACCTGTCTTTTGCGCCGTTCATGGACCACCGACCACTCACACGTGTGCGTTCTTTCGACTATGTCCGTTTGCCGACTAAAGCCGCCCCGTACGTCCCACTAGTTACAAGCTCCCAGGCACCTGATAGACACGACGCAGTTTGGCGCATAACATCCGTGTCACTATTGTGGAATTACCACTTTCCTATATCGTCGTGGCGATACGTTGAAATCAAACTTCCTTGCATATACGGAATTTGGGCTTGTGCCTTCAGTTTTTACCTGTATGATCGCTTTGGGTTTGACGTCGTCTACTGACTACAAGATATATACTGTATATGGACAATCTACAGCAAACTGGTTCGAGCCCACCTTCTCACCTGCAGCCCCTCAACACTTTGCCGCGACGCTGCCGTCAGACTATTCTTCCACACAGACGCAGGAACTTCCCGCCCTCATGATGTGCTACTGAGATATTTATGACCTATACAATCGTCGATTGCGTTAAACATTCGGTGTAAAGCACCGCATCGGTGACGGTGACACCGGACCTATTCATCTCAGGTCGTACACAGTGTACTAAGCTGTGCGGAAGATTATCTAAAAGGAGGGTAGTAAGGTGGTAGAGAAGGAAATTGCCAAATTATCCTCCAGCCCAAGGGTCTCCACGGTTGATTTCGCAAAAATAAAGAAGGGGTCGTGGTGCTTCTGTTTAGATTTAGCGCCTCCTGACTACCGTCCTTAACAAGGACGTATAGCCCCTTCCCCGAATCCATAACACAATGGATTGTCTGCACAGTGCGAAGTACGTCTCGTCAATCGACAATCGTTCCGGTTATCGACAAACTCCGTCCACGACATGAACCGGGAAGAAACAGCTTTTATGAAACCCGATGGCGTCTACCAATTTAAAGTCATTCCTTTTGGTCTCTGTAATGCGCCAGCAACCTTCGAGCGCATTATACGTGCCTTCCTTAAAGAATTCAATATGATGATGATGATATTTCGATTTTAGTTTCGCAAGGCCAACTAAGGGCATAGAGCGCCAAAAAATTGTGATTATATGAGAGCGACGTGAAAGTAAAAGTAGAGAATTTCCGTAAAAATAAACGAAGCAAACACAAGCTAATGAAGATGACTGGTGTAAGTGGCCAGGTTGTCATAAAGCATGATTAGATGTAAAAAATTGACACCGGTGAGAAACTTAAAAACAAGCTTGGTGGAAAATATGGGCTTGTCACCTAAAAAGTACGATGGGTGAAAAGGGACGTGTTGTCTGTATAGTTTTGGGAAGTGTTTGCATCGTTTCCTGTCGAGTGGCTTGCATTGAATGAATATGTGGATTACGGGTAGGGCCTCTCCACACCCGCTGGACATGGCGTCTTGGAGATCCAGTGAGCAGGTGCGAGTGTGTTGCGTGTGTGTGGACTATCCGTAACATTGATAAGGTAACTTCGGTGTGTCTGTTGTGTGAGTCAGTTGTGTAGCGTCCCAACTGTGGTTTCTATTACATGTAGTTTGTTGTCGGTCTGTTCACTTCAGTGTATTTGCCATGTTTTACGTAGGTGTTGTCTGATGAGTGGCTTGAGGTCAATGTAGGGTACTGCTGCTATGTCTAGAGTGTTGGTCAGTGCAGAAGCAGCGGCCATTTCATCAGCCAACTCATTGCCAGCGATCCCAGCGTGGCCTGGAACCCAGCAGATGGTCACACTCATACCTGACTCATACGCTGACATCAAAGATTTAGGAACAGATTGACAACGTAATTTTGAAAAAAACCTTTGGGGTGATAACGTACGCACGACGCTAAGTGAATCTGAGAAAATGATCGACTTAGCAACGTTATGTTCTTTAATGTGATTCAAAATAAGAAATATATCATATGTTTCCTCCGAAAGATGCTAGAATTCACATTCATTGTGTTGCAAGCATTCAAGTTGTGTACTCCGTGTGCAGCGCAACACCCTGTGGATGTTTCGGATGCTTGACTAAAACATTCTGCTGCCCCATATTTCACCGGAGATTCAAGAATTGCGGCAAAATGGCAGTTGTGGGCACCGTGTTTTTCTTAAATTGCGTAAACGACAAATCACACTATACAGGACGAGACGCCATGGGGCTACAGAATCACCGAGAGATGTTTGAAAAGGGTCTAAAAACGCGACAGAATGTTCGAAGCCTCCTCCATCGCCCTGAGCGAGAAAGGCGCAAAATATGATGGACGATTTAAAAAACAGTTTTGATGTAGATGTATTGTTTATTATAGATTTATTGGGATGGTGACACAATGACGAAACTTTAAAAGAATACAGCAAATCGACATACTCGCGGTAGTACTCTAGGAAGATTGTGTCACACTTGATGTACAAACTTTGCACTGGGTTAGTCCAGAAAGCACCAGACGCAAGTCCAGGGGCCAATTGCTCAGTGGGTCGAGCATTTTCAAGCAGCTTTCCCTTCCTGAACCAACACAACACTTACATAGTCTAACCACGAGCCTACCAGGCTGGTAAACACTCCCAGCAGAAGTCGTTTGTCAGCACCGTATGAGTAATGCGACAAGACCTTGAGAATATCGTGTTTTACGACCCTTTTGTTTTAGTTGTTTGATATGAGTGATAATGGAAAGGTTTTGATCTCGGAGTATATACCTAGGAACTTGTGTTCTTTTTTGACCGGAATCGAGACACCATTCAGTTTGATGTTTAGATCTGGCCTGATCCCACGCCTTTTGGAGAACACAACACAAGTGCTCTTAACTGGGTTTAGCTTAAAACCGTTCTGATCAGCCCAGCCAGCTTGTTTATCGACACCAAGCTGGACTTCGCGTTCGCAAATCGACATATTGCACGATTTAAAAGATATTTGGACATCATCGACATACATTGTACTGGAAATGGTCGGGGCAACGCCTTTTCCTACTCTATCTTCGTACTTTCAAACAGGCTTAGAGCGTTTTTTTTTTACTTTTGCGAGCTTTACATCGTTACGCCTGATGAAAAGGGTGCTGGCGGCACGTTTTGCTTTTTCCAATAGTCAGAGAAGAGAAAAACGCAAAGCCACCTTCCTTATCTGACTGAACAATGGACAATTCATTCTGGCATAAAAAGTGCACAGTGCGACTCACGGGGAGGCAACAGGTAGGCAGTTTTGTGTTTGTGTGGGTTGGGGGGGGGGTTTCGCGGGTGGGGAAATCAAGACACACTGATCATTTATAGATGCGGAACGACACAAGCGACGATTGCCATGATGGATAGGAACAGTCGGTCTTGATTTTTTTTAACCGGCCAAAACTGCTTCCGCTCACTGATTAGCCAGAATAACTCTCAATAATTTACAGTGACTCAGGGTAGTAAGTGAGTGGAAGCGGGTCGCCGTTGGATGAAATCAACTAGGACGGTTCCCATTGCCGGTGTGTTAGAACTCTATCAGGCCACTGCCCCTGCCAGTGCCGTGGGATAATAAAATGGGGGTAAGTTGGGTATATTTTCTGGTAATGAATCGTTAATAATAGCGCTTTTGTCCAAAAAATAGAAAGGTTCCCGAAAACCCATATCTTTTTGTATAGGTAGCGAATTCTTTCAAGTGCGTCTGCGTGTAGGTGCTTTGTAATTGTGTATGTTAGGTTGTTTGCTCCAGTATCTGAAAAAAACAAGCACGAGGGCAGCCCTTAAAACGTGATGTGTAAATTAACAGTTGAAGCATATTTTACCTAATAATCTTACGTAGGGCCTTCTGTTCTGCCGTTGTCTGTGTGTAAGACACAGAAATGGTTTTTTGTTCAAAATGTTTGCGAGTGCGTTACCCTGGTCCTGACGAGTGTCACCTGTTGTGCTGACCATGGGTAGGCTCTGTGTATGTATTTTAAGTTTTCGTTTTTGCGTACAGATTTTGTGCTGGTCTTTGTATTGGTTTGTGGATGGGAATACGGCATGCCAACGCTCCTCTTTCCTCACGGCGAACACAATTCCAAAAAGCCTTGGGAGGGGCAAAATACACGAGTTTATCCAACGACCTGTAAAAACGAAGTCCCACGCCTTATCTTCTCCTCTCCAGAACGGCTAAAGCCCTAATTCTACCAGGGCATCGAAAGTTGTGAGTGGCAGGGGACACCTGGGTAATAGGCTATTGGGTGGCGTCGAAGATGTTCGCTATGAATGATTGGGTGCCCTCCTATTTTTGCGTGTATGCTTGAAGCGAATATGTGGTTTCGTTGTAGCATAGATCGCGCTGGGAATGTACTTCACTTTGCTCTGGTTCGTTAAAGCGGACTATGGGAAACTGAGTGGGTATCGCATTTACCTATGTAGTTTGGTGGGTAGGAAAGTGGCCATTACCAAAGGATTGGTGCCAATATCCCATTCAAGAGATGGGAATAATGAACTCCAGGACCACTGTCCAGGTAAAGGTGTGAAGAGGTGTTGTTTTCGAGAATATATTATCTAGGCTTGGTTTCGTTGAATAGGACATGCTCCTGAAGAGTTAATTTTTCGACAAGGCGATCTTTTTTACCCGTGCGGGCCCCAAAGAGCGTTATGCGATAGGAATGAGTGTTCGTTTAGCTAATCTATGAGGATGCCTTAAAATCGCGCAAAACCTGGACGTCATGACGGACAAACAGGAGCATGCTATAATGAGCACATAAAAATATGGTTTGAATTGTAAAAACTTAAGGAATGATCTGCAATTGGATAGCTCGACCAGCCAAGGATTCTTGGGTAGTGATAGCAGCCAACTTAAGAACGTAAAACCAAACACATCTGTCTGATAAATAACCATGTTTTTTATTTAATGGTGTTCTTTCGTCACATTGCAATAGTTACATAAAATGCACTAACGCACAAGCAGAATATATTAGAGGCCTCTGCAGCTGCGTTATTAAAAGATATTTGTGTTTTAATATTCAGATTGAGAGCAACTGGATTAATAATGTGTTTTTGCTAGTTATTTAGGGGTGAATCATTTAAGGAGGTTTTTCACCTTCTCTAATGACCAGGACACCGCAGCTTGTTCATTAACTGCGTTTGCAGGGACGAACTGCTCGATGTTCATGTCGTTGTGGAAGTCCTGTGATGCCCAGCACACTGAGCTGCCTGGACTTTGCCACTTTTCAGTGACTTTTTGCCTGGGCTGCCAGTACCATACCGTCTGGAACACGCAGATGGCACAGCCAGAGCGGGGGGGTTGGTGGCTACTGGGGTAACGCCAGTTCATCCCTGAGCGCCCTCATGTGTATGCAGGCCGACCAAAAAGAGAAAAGAAGGAGGTGACCTGGCTTAATGGTTCTGGTTTTTACAGCAAACAAAAACAGGCTTTGGCACTATCGTCGGAACTAGTAGCATTGCTGGCGGGCACACAGCGTGGCGGCGATGAGTGGACCAGGCCAATATCGCTAACCAGTGTCGCTACCGAAGACAGATGCTACCCCTTCCCCTGCGAACTCATTCGGTGTACCTCCTCAGTTGCAAAAAGTGAACTTCTTTCTACCTGTTGAAAAGAAATTCATCTGAAAGCTTAGCTTCAACACAGGCTTTTCCTTTTTAAACTTTTCGCATGCTTAATAGAAGACCGCGTTGGGTCTCTAGCAGTTGGCGCAGAATAAGTTTTGTGATTCATAGTTTTAGAATGGAAGGTCACGAGGTCCTCACTTTGCACGTAAACTTGGCCATGGCAGAAGTTATTACCATGGCTGAAACGCGGGGCACTACAAGTAGCACCGCGGGTTCAGATGTTGCAGACGGGCAGCACAATGTGAAAATCCAGCGTTTAGGGATTCTGAAGGGTGAATCGGTCGAAAGTCAGCGTAATGTGTGTAGTGCTATTTGTTTGTATGGTCCCGGCTGGATATTTGCTTAAGAGCCGTGCCACTTAGATCTTCCAAGTGGTTTCGTTAATCACATTGCCTCAGCGATAACACCCAATATGGGTCAGGCGGCAGTGGGTGGTGACGGTAACGCTGGAATCTCCAAAGAGGGTTGGTTCCCACAGCGTTTTTTTTTGTGTGCTCGGGTCAACCAGTACTTAACCTGTTCTTAGCGTCAGATTAGTTCTAATGACTTGTTCGAGATATTTTTTGATAAGGAATGCAGAATCGGAAGAAAGTCGAGTTGATTGCTACAGATTCAACTATAAAAAAACGAAGATGGGTGTCTCCCTGGGTAGGTATTGTCGGCAGGAGCGAAAAGGAACATTTGGTGTGGTCTTTGATCAGGGTCTATTCAGTGGAGGACCGGGAATTAGGGTAACTATTAGACATAGAATAAAGCATGGTCGGGGGGTAGGTGTTTGCCGTGCAGGTTCCTGTGACACTAACTACAGGAAAGCGTATTTGCTAATGGTGCACGCACCTGACACTCAAAAAG
>JABSTR010000630.1:0-36078 GCA_013339765.2 Haemaphysalis longicornis | reverse complement strand
ACGCACGAGGTGTAGTTAAACATGAGAATTTACAAAGTGCAAGGTGGAGAAAATAGTATGCAAGGGCAGGAAACGGTGAGAGAGTTCGGGCCGCGCGCCAGCGAGCGAGAGCGGTAATTTACGTTGCCGAGTTTCACGAGTCCGGCACGAATATGACGACGCCCGTCTGAGAGTTCATAGAGGTATAGAATTCACATACGTGCAAATTGAAGGTGAAATGCGCGCATGTGGCCTCGCAGGGAGTTAGCATAGTCTCGGGTAGTGGGGGAGATTTCACAACGCCTACGAGGCGCCTGCCGATTCTGTCAGAGTCGCTCTCGGGAAGTCTGGGGCTTGATATCAAGGCATATGTATTGTTTAATTAGTGCAGAAAATTGAGCCATTCGCAAGTTCTCATTTTCGCAAAACCGCAGGCCATACAGAGACTAACAAGAAACCTGTAGGTACTCACTCAACTCCATTTATATTGGAGAAGTGAACGTGCAGATACAAGTCAGACATTGAAATGCAGGAGCCTCAACTATCACACACCAGTTCCTATTGAAAGCAAGGGATACAGATGAGCTGCTAGCATGCGTTCCATGCAAATTAGCTCAGCAGTGAGCTTTGCATATATCATGCATACCCCACTCACAGTACCTGCGGGTCTAATAAATACATTCTTACTGTGACCTAAATTTCACTTGGGGTGTTCCGGGAATGTTCTTATTAGTGCCTTGGAGGTTACTGTCTTTAAACGATTAAAAATCTACTTGATGTAAGCATTCGTGCTTTGTGTGTGCTCTTCTTGTATTTCAACAAGTGTCAGCACACTCACAGATTATGCACCTGCAGGTGCTGCTGCTGGCTGTCCTGGGTCAGCTGCCTTCCAGTCCAGTTTCAAAGGCTTTGCCAGGGCCTCCCTTGGCCAACCGACACTGCACCTGCTGTACCCAAGTACTGCCTGGCCTTTCGTTGGTGCTCCGTACGCTTTGCCGCCAGGAATGGTCATTCTTCCATCATCTGGCCGCTTGGACCACCCGTTCAGAAGTCAGCGCATTTGCTCGACACATCGGTCCAGGCACTGCTGCCATATCGGTGCACCCACCGATTATGTACTTTCAGGTTAGTTATTGCATGTTGTGGAACTTGCCATGATGTATACCTGTTAGCAGTGCTGTGGCCTCTGATTATTTGAAACATTTTCATGAAGCAGTGCTGTGCGTTTGGAGCGTGTCATTGCTTAGCAGAGATATTGAAGAGAATCTGGGGCTGACGAACTAAAGGGCAAGAAGAGAAATTGAACTGACTTTGAAGCAAGTATTCGTATGTAATCAAGCCAAGCAAACATTTAGGATCTTTCGATATGGTTTTAAACTTGCAATACAAACTGGTCTACTTCAGATCATACTGGTAATAATCATACTATACCGAAAAGTACATCCCGCAGTCTGTAGAATTCTGACAGCGCTTTTTTCGCAGTCTCTCATGACAGGCACTAATCTCAATGGTTGGAAGATAGTCGAGGTAGCACCAGTCTTTAAATCAGGAGACGGTACTTCACCATTAAATTTCCCTAACAAGCACCATATGCAAGGTCAGGGAACATTTCATCCACTCTCAGGTCGCTAATTATTTATAAAATCACAATATCACATTCGAGTATCACCACGGTTTTCACAAGGGTTACTTGAGAAACACAACTTTCAGGATTTGTTCACGATCTACATTGATCCATTGACACAGGCTTACAAACTGCGGTAGTTTTTCTCGATTTTTCTAAAGCATTCAATCGCATTGCACACCACAGACTACTTCTCAAACTTCACCCTAATGTCCTCACTTGAGCAAAAGATTTTCATTCTTCTCAAATGCAGTTTACTTCTAATAACTATATACTTCTTTTGCTCGTGCCACTTTGTTGTCCCCCCAGGCAGGTTGCTTGGTCTATCTTCCATGTTGCATATCCTCCCATGTAGGTCTATTTGCAGATGATGTTGTAATTTATCACACAATTTCTTTCAACTACTACCGTCAATGCTTTCAATCTGATCTTAACACAATTAACTCCTGGTGCTGCAAATGGCTAATGTCGCTTATCTCTAAAACAAAGTGCATGACTTTAACGGTGGCAAGTCTCGGATTGTAAATACTTCATTAACAACAGCCTGATTACCTCTTGAGACAAAGGTGTTTTGGTAGGCCGGTAGGGGAGGGGGGATTGCATGGTGGATTCAAAAGGTACATCGATTGGGAAAATAAGACGTGTGATTAATATTTTCATTTGCACTCAAAACTCGCTTTATTATTTCATATGTAACCCACTGCGTGGCTGGTGGTGGCGTGGGAGGCGAAAGTCGTTAGATACCGCTTTGTGTAGCCGCTTTTCAGATGGAGGGCGGCAACACGTAAAGACGCCAGTGTTTGGAGATTTCGTTGCGCACAAAAATACCCAGATGGTCAAAATTAATGCGAAGCCTTCCCCTACAGTGCTCCCCATATCCCAAGTGTAGCTTTGGCGTGTTAAACTACCGTTTTTTTTTCATGTTTTTGGTATAGTACCAGCTGCTGTAGCAGGTGCAAATTAAAGGTAAAATTATACATAATGTTTCCAAGAGCTAAATATAAAGGCCATATTGAAGTGCGTTTATGGGTCTATCTCATAGCAGTAGTGAAAGGTTTATACTCTGGTGCAGGTTAAGAACGCCAATGGCTCATGTGGTTGTGTAGTCCAGTGTGACGGAATGCCGTGTAGGCAGGTAAAAGCATTATTGCCAGTGATGAAACGTAGGTCACTGACCAAGTCAAGAAAGCCATTTAACGGTTTGTTGCTTGTTCACGGTGAGCATGTGTCGTGGAAAACGAAGCTATATATGAGCATTACGCGGCGCAATGAGTTTGCATAGATATGGTGCAGATTGCCATCCATTATGTTGATAATGTTGGGCGTCGTCTGAACAATGAGGGACTCGAGCAGTAATCGAGAAGATAGATTGCACTCAGTTGTCAGTAATTTTGTCTTGTTCCAGTCGACCACGTGTCCCGTCCTCTCACGGTGCTCTGCCAGTGGACTTGTTTTTGCATGGCCCTTGTTCACTTCGTTCCAGTGCGGCATTAATCTTCTGTGCAGATTGCCCGTTTCGCCAATGTACACTGATTTGCATTCAGCGCATGGAATCTAATAAACAATACCCGGAAGCTTGGAGCGTGAGAGGGGGTCTCTCACGCTGACAATGTCAGAACGCAGCTTGCTAGTGGGCACATGCACAATGTATGCACTGCGTGTCTTGAAAATGTGTGCGAGAGTTTCACCGATGTGTGGGACGTAGGTAATTGCTGCACGTTTTGATGCAGTCGTTGAATATAATGCCTAAAGCATTATATTCAGAAAGAAGCGAAGAGGCGACTAGCAAGAATCCACAATGACATTAGCAGGCAGAAGCGTCCACAAGGCCTGTGTCAAAACGTGCTGCAATTCTCGTCCTACACATCAATCAAACTTTCGCACGCATTTTCAAGAAAAACACATTGTGCACATCGTGCAGGTGCCCACTAGCAAGCTATGTTCTGACATTGTCAGCGTGAAAGACCCCCTCTCACGCTTCAAGCTTACGGGTGTTGTTTATGTTTTGAACAAAAAAGTGCCCATTTTTAAAGTGACACTCCTTCCTTGCCGATTTCTGATGCCTTTGTTCAGTTTGTGGGGATACGTTTAGCAGATTGTTCACATGTCTAACCTGTATTTTTGATTGTAGTTGATGTCAAACGCTGATGTTAGCAGTGTAGTAGGTGAAAATTGTAGTTTGATTGTAGTTGTGTGCAGATTACCTACTTTGTGTTAATTGTAGAAAAGCAAAATTGAGGTAACCCTGCTAACTGTTCCGCATTGCAGCATTTTATTATGCGAACGGTAAGGAGTTCAGCTGCTTGTTAAGGTGAAGGTGAAATAAACAGTGGTACACAAAGAAGAGCATCTACTAAAAAAAAATCTTCACAATCGCAGGATGCCAACGGCCTACCAACTTGTGTCCTGAATCGTTTCTGCTGGCTGGAGAGGTTCATGGAGCATTTTACAGCTTCTCAAAGTTTGTGGTCAAGCGCTCCTCCAAGTGAAAGATGCCGCAGAGGGATCTTTTGTTTTAATGCCACAATTCACGTGCTCAGCAGCAAATTTACTCGTAAGGCTTTTTAAATATTCATCACCCCAGAGGATATGTTACCTTCGTCTTGGGTGGAATGTGTCTGCACTCAGGTTATTTGTGACAGAAACAAGTGTACCACGTCATGAGAGTCATTGAGGCCTTGTTGATTGTGCATGCTTCTGAAATGACATTTTCATTAAGCTGAATACTTTCCACATATTACGATTTGTGAACAAATTATGGTAAAAGTCATGATTAGTTGTACTACACTGCAGGAAGGAAATGCCAACATACGTTTTAAGCGCCTCTGATATTTCAGATCGTTGGCTGGTGAGCAATAAAAACAAACTGAAATTTTTTAAAGTAAAATCAAATATTCGTTGTCACCAGTGCATGACCATAGTAAAAGCTATCTAGTCACAAATTTAGAATTAGACACGGAAATGCCAAGAAAATAGGGAAATAAACTAGACAGCTGGCTACAATAAACCAATTCGTAAAATTCCTCAATGTCTATCAAGTGATGATTCAGGCGGGTTAGTTAAGATGTCAGTGGGTTTACACACCCAACTTGCAGGGAAGCACATAAGCTCCAATATATTATAACATGTTTTTTAGTGAAGACCGTCTTCCTTCATTAAGCTGCTTTGCACATTGATGCCAGTCTGATAAAATGTCCTGAATTTTTGTTATGATCAATCTTTGTATGGGAACCATATATTTTTATATGATGTCGCTGTGTATTTCTGAAACTGTATCTAGTCACTAATTCCAATTTGTCGTGGTCAGTTTTTTCAACTAATTCGTAGCTTTTTTAACAATTATGGTATATTTTGTGTGCCTAAAGGAATGCCTCATTGCATGTTAGCCTATGTAGTGTTGAAAGCGGACATTTTGCTTCAAAGTGGAATGTCGGGCTAGCAACAGGTACTTCGCGTGCTGCTCACTTTCATCATGCCATTATTTTTTATATTATCATTTAAAATTAAAGCCAACCAATTTGCTGTCGTTTTAATTTTGTCACCTACTTTATACTTTCTTTTTTTTTTTCAACTTTGTGTAAGGATTGACTATCCATATTTTTATGATACCAAGGCGTTGGACTGGGCTAGCTGGTACATGTTTGAATGGATGAAAAACCATAGGAAAACCCAGGACACAGAAGAGAACGACGGGACAAACTTGTGCCGTCATTCTGTTTTAACTGTTTCCTGTGTTTACCACTGGTTTTTTATGCAGCAAACATTTTTGAGTTTGTTGAACAGTGATTAGTTTTTGTGTGTTCAAACAATTGTTGGCTGCGAAGGCTCCCTGTAGCATTTGTATAAGTGCTCTCTGCTTTTTTTTGAGCCAATACCCCACCACCAGTCTTCATGAGGTGGTCTTTTGTAGAAATAAGTTGAAATAAATATTTGTTTGCATTGCTTTACATGTTTTGAAGAATTTCTTGTTCATTCTTGTTTCATTCAACCCCGTTTCAGAATCCTGCTTAAGCATTTCTCTGTTATTTTTTTTCAGAACCAGGAAGGGTGCTCATCCTCGGTTCTTGCTGAAGCAGCAGTACCCATACTTCACACGTGAGCTCTGAACACACAGTAATTATGGTATGAAACATTCTACCAGTATAAGCCTGCTTTGTAGACGTCATTGTAGATGTCAAAGCTCTTGACAGTGTAGTCCAATGTCTGGTGTAACGGGCAATGTCTACAACTTGTAAAAATTAATTTTGTGGCTATAATGTTTGTGATTATTTTAAAATGCACGTCAACTACTATTTAGAATCGCTGTCTAAATTGGCAGCCATTTTCCTGGTGGATACAGAAAGTGAAAAAGCGCATGTGTAGAGATTTCAGTGCACCTTAAATGTCCCAAATTTGCTAAAGCTAATCCAAAGCCCTCCTGTGGTGCACTTCATATCCCATGTACAGTTTTGCGTAAAAAACAGCTAAAATTTATGATCAATTTAAACTTATTTTAATGTTTTTAAATGCAAATATTCTCAGTTTAAGCTGCCATATTTAGAGTAAAATATTGTAACAATTATATAGCTACCAAAGGTTTACAGAAAAGCTTTTTGCTTTTGGTTGTGCACCTTCTTATCAAAAGAAAAATGTTGTTAAGAAAGGCAGAAGAAACCCAACTATGGAAATTAGCAAACCCTAAAGCTGCGGATAGAATGAATGTTTTGTAGAGAATCTTTGCTGATTTCAGTTCTAGTCAACTCTAAAAAAGTCTATCGACGTAGAATGCTGCCGTGAGGCACCTCGTAATACTAGCCAAAACTAATGGGCCCTGGCTGTTGGCTTTTCATTTGCAACAGTGACAAATGACCCCACATCCACCGGCAGGGACATAATGCAAGGCACCATGTACAAGCTAGCCTCATGATAAAATAAGTTTTCTGAACAATGGCATTACATTTCAACCATGGGCTTCACCAGGGAAATTGTATGCATTGTTCTGTGATGTTTGCAGTTCTTGTTATTGCTATGTGGGGTCATTTAGTCTAAAGGTATGTTTATAAAACTCCAAATACCACAAAACCTTGCAAGTGCTGTACCATATGAATATTTTTCCGTAAAGCAAAAAGAATAATGCAAACGAAAATAAATGGCTTGGGTACCCAACTTTTATAAGTAGATTATGAGCCGCAGTACGGAGGGAACTATATTACAAGCCGCATTACGGAGGAAACTATACATTTTGCATTTGGTCTTCCTTGATATTGAACCTTCCTGCTCAGCTCAAGAATAAGGCACTAAACATTGCAGGTAGCTACCTTGATTGGAAGTTTGATGCAATACTAAGAAGCCAAGGGTTTTAAGGTTCAAGGAAGTTTTGTGTGGTTGAAGTGTTGCACACCTAATTGCTTTCACTGCACAGCATGGTTAGGCTCTGCAGTGAATCTCGAAGGATGTGTACTGCAGTTCGGCAAAGTGAACATATAATTGGTTTTACGAAGTTTTGGGTAATCAACTACCTCTAAAGTTATAACTGTACTGAGATGTGGCTCCTGACTTTTAAATTGATGTTTTAACAATCGGTGACACAAGTTCAAGGAAATTATCAGCTGATGTTGAGCTTCAATGGAATGTCTCACAGAACCGAGCTTGGAAAGCACGAATGTTTCATACCATAATCGTGTGTGATATTGTGCAATATGTGGTCTCACACCTGCTGCACCTGTGAACCGAGGATGACGCACCCTTTTTGTACCCCTTTAGGTGGGTGCTTTTGCAGAAGATGCTCCTACAGATTGGGGTGCTAAGTAGCACCCTAGGATACTTTTAGGCGGAAAAGGGTGTTTATAAGGCACCTGTCTTCTGGGGTGCTTCACAGAGGGTGCTCCTGCGGCGACAAAATCCAAGCACCCTAAAGGGTGTAAAATATTCAGTTTTTAGGGTGCTCCTGCGGCGACAAGCTGAAGCACCCTTTTGGGCGTAAAAATTTTTAGTGTGTGTACCGGAAATTTAACGCGTCCCCGAATGTAGAGCAATTTTAAAACACAGCCCGATTGCATAGAACCTGACTTCACCCGCAGCTATCCAACGCCCTAAACATCACACCACGGCGTAACACGTTCGCTTTATAAGTTTATCCATCACCCCGTAAGTTGCATGCTGTCATCACTGTCATGAGAAGCCAAATATTTCCTGCAAAGCGTTTACAGCAACTCGATATAAACCAAGTTGTTCAAAAAAGACATTTTTTCAGTACTGCTGATATGTGCAATGGTTTGCATTAAAATTTGTTTCATGCTAATCACATTGAATTGAAGAGGAAGGTACCAAAGAATACAGCAGTCAAGGCCTGCTAAAATCAGCCCAGTGAAAGCTGCCCGGCATGAACAGCTGAACAGAGAAAGGCAGCCAAAGATGCAGCGGTCCACCATCCTCCACTGTAAGCATAAGTTGAAAACCCTCCTCTAAAAACGTACACAGTATCCATTTTATTCTACCTTTCTTGAAATCAGGGCAGGTAGACGTCTATAGCCGTATCATGCAGCTCAGGAATTCTTGACAGGCTGCTGATCACCACTGCTGGCACTTGTGCTGTTCAGGTGACACAACAAAGCTCATTTTCTATGCCATTTTAACCAACATCATTATTCGTGCCAATCATGGAGGTTACCATTTTCCAGGAAGAAGGAGAGTTGGAGCATTAATTTCTATCAGCTTGCGTCACAACTTAGTCGCCACATCCAACAGCAAGCCTTGCAAGTCATGGCACCAAAAGAGTGGGCACCTTTCTGCACAATAGGTCTTTGGCAGCTTCGAGCCTCGAGCCAACAAAGGAAACAAATTTAGGCAATTACACCATGGTAACATCAGTAACATCTGTTGACATACTGCTGTGGGATTAGGATGTTTATCCGGAAGCAAAATCTTGTTCTGCACACCCTAAACTCGACGCTTTAAAATGACTAGAAGAATCTGGGGCCCGGAAATGTGCCACGTCAAAATATGTGGGTATTGTTCTGGGGCACATGACCGTTCAGACCTCCCAGTAAGACATTGCCATTCTTTTGTTGTCTGTGTGAATATGTCCCATGTGTCAGCATGGGTTTGAAGCAGCAACAGCATATATTTTTGAATTGCTTTTTCCATTTCAAGTGAAATTCACCAGACACAATGAATATTTATACAGCCAAAAATGCCCTAAACAGGCCCCACATACACACAAAAAAATCGCAGCTTTAACAGGTTATCAGCAAAAGCTTGTGGGTGGGCGGTCACGTTTGCTCCAGAGAAGCAAAGGAACCTGAATTCGAAACTCAAACATTTCGACCTGCCAAAAGCACTTTTTTTTAATCTACTCGGAGCAAGTGCAACACGTAATATAATATTGGATACAGACATATCGTGATACCCACAGACAAACCGAGAAAAGAAGGTCTTCTTATAATAAGCTACCGGCAGTTGTCACAAAAATGACCAGACAGGCATTTATCCACATTTTTGCTATGCCAGCCATTTCATCATTATGCTTTGTATATACAATGACATGATTCGTTGCACAAAATGGTTTGTCAGTGAGCTTCTGTCCTGTCATTTTAAGTGTGGAGCACTTTAGGCGCCGGCTTGTCTTTGTAGCTCGTAGGGGTCACAGCGTCACGCACCGAAACAGAGGCTCCGAAAAGAAAACGCTTCCCCTGGTCGAGATCGAACCTGGGTTTCTCACGTTACGAAGCTAGCATACAAAAACTTTTGAAATAAAAAACCAGCGAACTTCACTTGCTGTTTTCTTAAAAGGGTACTGAGGGTTCAGACAAGCTCAAATAATACAGACAATTCATCCATCCAACAAAGCTCATTGCTACAACATTGCGCAGTAACACATAAAAAGCCTTGATCAGTGCTTCTAATCTTCCGGTTTTCTCATAACGGTACGTCGAGTCAACTGCTAATATTTGGTTGCTCGCTTAAATATGTCACAGAGCTCTTGCCACATCATATTAATATTAAGGTGCAGTACGCGGATCCTTCGAAATGCACTCCATGAAGAAATTACTCTTTTGTGATGATTGCAAAATTCCCATCGACCGAAATTGCAGCAAGATTAAACCTTTCGATTAAACAAAGCTGTATGTCATCTTCATGGTAACAGTAAAGTGCAAAGCTTCTTTGTGCTAGTTTCCTGCAAAAAATACAGTACTGGCGCCACAATACAACTGGCGCCACAACTTCCTTTTTCCTTCTTTTCTTTCTTTCTCTTCCAGGATGCGCATGGAAGCCCACTTTCACACCTCAAGAGCAAGGCACTGCTACTGCCCATGCAGAACTGGCGTCTCAAGCTCGTGTGTGTGAAAATTGACAAGGCTGCTCAAGTTGAATCAGGAGCAGTTGTAAACAAGTTTGTTTAGACCCTAGATGGTCCGAATGCTAATTCCTTCACCGGATTGCCCTCACTAGTTGCTAGTGTCTGGTTACGGCCTATGAGAGAGAAAACAGCCAGTTGCCCATAAAACAGTTCATGCCGGTGCACTGAATCGTGCAGAATTTCGTCAGCAAAGGCACAAGTTTTTAAACACTGTGACAGCATCAGACTACAACCTGATACCAAAAATAAGTCAGTTTAACAGCTTACTGCGAAACGCCCCAAGAAAGGTGGTTGCTCAACTTGCTCTGTTATTAAGTCTCGCAGGATGCTAACTTTTATCTCTGTTGTACAACGTGCATAGGTCAGGTAGCCAGGTAGCGGTAAGATTACCGATAACGTGAGATTAAGCATACAAACTCAACATACAAACATTAAGCCACAATCCTTATGTGTGGGTGAATTATACAACACATAGAAGTAATGAAAGTCAACTATACTTCGATAAAACACGAGAATGAAACTGACTCGTTTTACTCATAGTGCAACACAATTGTAAATTGGCAGCACATTTTTGATTCAGATCTTTCAAAGTGACCATAATGCGACATGAATTAGAATGGTGATTTCGAACAAACTGAAGGCAGGTATAACGGTAAGCAAAAAAAAAAAAAAAAGAGCGGGCGGAATTGCGGAACTACATACAGTGACACACCATGTACTACCAAACTTACTGAAGTCACTGCTATTGCAATGTGACATGCAAGGCTGTTTAAATTCTAAGCCGATTGTCGTTCATTTTGCCGCTGGTAATGAAGCACGGACAGTCCTTCTTGTCGATATACAGAAATTGGCGAGCTGAACGTCCGTACCTCGAATAACGGCGCGTCCTTTTTTCGCCACAATCAGCCTTCGCGAGGTCGACGGAGCCAACTACATAACTGACGCAGTTCGACAGCACACAATACATAGCATAATCTAAAAATCTGCCAAGATGGAAGAGAACAAGCGTCGCGCATTTTTTCTGAACGCGCTTTCGTCTGTAGTCTAGCCATAAGCGAGTGCTCTGCTTCCAAGCGCACATCGCGCAATCAATACGAGCGCAAAGGCAACAAACAAAACACAGAAAGTGTTCTTATTGCCCTGTTTCTTCCGACTCATATATTTTTCTGCAGTTTGCGCTCACACCAGATTCATGCGTCTGCGGTGAAGCTCTATCACAGCCCGAACAGTGGCAGTTAAAACTGCACGACTTACCTGTCGCAGTGGATGAGAGAGAGCCGCAGCAAGGTACTTGCACTTCCCTGACAGCCCTGTTGCGCACGAGCACTGCCCTTCCACAATTTTTGGCTCGGTAAAGAGGCAGCTGATCTTGAGCGAAATGCGATGCGGTTCCTCGGTCACATGACCCGACGTTTGCATGCACATAGCGGCGATCTCGGCTGTTTTCGTCGCTCCGATCTTTGGCGGGCCCGATCAAGATTAGGTCGTTGGCTGAAATCATGCGCTCTTTCTCGCCCAAAACAACGCGAATAAACGAGTGCAGTAAGAATTTTAGTACGGCAGCAAGCGAAACTGCGACGGCGGGCCTGTTTTGCGACGCCATTTTGTTTGTTTTGACTGATGTTGCCAGACTGGAGTTGCGAATAGGCCTGCACGCCGTAGTTGTATAGTTACGCCAAGCCTTTGTCACGTCAACAGGGCCGGGGTAAGTGTCTCGTAGATCTTTAATTTTTAGGGCGCTGAAAGTAAGAGAGCGGCGAATACTTTGGATAGCAGCAGACGAATCAGTGTTGATGACGCACTTTGTTGAAGCCGGGAAAAGAAGTGGAGCTGTGTGTGGCAGCGCAGCTGGACCATTGGACCGCGCGAGGAGCAGAACAGGTGTCAGAATTGAACGGAAAGTCGAGTTAAGGGAGATAATTAGAAGGGGAAGATAGAAATTTTAATCTTCCTTCCGGTGAACAGGTACGCATACTGGATTAAACGGCTAGATGAGTGCAGCTTCTAGTGGCCCGAGTGTGACGCGGAAAGTGAGAGGCCAAAAAGTTCAAGAGAAAGTTCCCCATTGCTCTGGATAGGGCGCTTCTCTTGACAATCCTGCTGCCCAGGAGAGACAGAGCAATCGTCCGTCCCTCATAAGGATCGAGCGAGATCGCGCTTGTTTCGGCTCACGATAGACATTGATATCAGGTTTCTGTCTTTAGCCTTTCGAAATTCCTGTCGTCATTCCAAACAAGAGCCAAACGGATACATAAATACAGTATAAGCTCGTTAATTAATTCGAACTCGGTTAATTCGAACTTACAATTAATTCGAACTGACACCCTGGTCCCGGCACAGCCCTGTATATTTCAATGGGGGAAAACTCCTGATAATTCGAGCGTGTCGGCATCCAGAACGCTTATGATCTGGGATCCCCTGGTTCCCATCTCTCCTCGCAGAAGAAGTTGGCCCAGAGTGATTATAATGTGTTGCAAATCCAAACCAAACCAAATTTCTGGAGATGCAAAACAACGAAACAGAAAAGAAAACTGACTGATCTGATCAAATAATTTCGCTTGCCGTTCGAGCTCCATGGACATTATTTACGAAATCACCTGCCACGAACGTGCAGTACGTAACAACGAGTCCAGATGGGGTTAGTTTGTGTTCTGCCCGCGCAGTATGCGCGATGTCCATTCATTCTAGCGCCCGCCCGAAAATTCGAACTCAGCTTAATTCGAACAATTTTATGGTCCCCTTCGAGCTCGAATTAACGAGCTTTTACTGCATGTTGAAATAAGATTTATTGGCGAAGGTTTTCCTGTTGGCGAGAGGTTAGGCGAGTTGTATGACGAAGCGGCAACGAGCAGACCAAAGCAGTCAAAGAGAACCCCGTAGCTTCAGATGATGGCGATGTGGATTCCCGACTCTCTTTATATATGTATGTATGTATGTATATATATATATATATATATATATATATATATATATCAGTGTGTCGAACCGAAAAAAATACGGGTTCGGTTACGGTTCGGGTTCAGGTAAATTTATTTTGTTCCGGTTCAGTTCCGGTTCGACTAATTCTATCCACGAACCGGTTCGCGAACCGGTTCGGAGTGTTGAACCGGTTCGTGAACCGGTTCAGAACTGAATTATTAGCAAGGCGCGAAAAATCAGTTTTGTATACTTTAAATTCATCAAAACTGAAGTACTTTTTTTCTTCACTCGAACTAGTGGTTTTTTGAAAATGAGCTGCAATACTACTGTCAAATTTGAAAATATAGGCCAGGTGTAACAGAAAATGTACCAGCCTCTTTTTCACCACCCCCTATCCTAGAGACTACACAAAGCCGCCGCCAAGAGACATGAGTGTGTTATTTATTGGTGCCCCTTTCTTCGTTTTATTGTACTGCTTAGATGCTAATAATGACTTAAGACATTGCCCATTTTGCTTGAATTACTTCCTTGTTACGTCACTGCTGATGCTGGGTGGCAGAAAATTTGAAAGTTTTTTCGGTGTTTCTCACCACTTCTTGTAAAAACAACGTCCTTAACGAGTCACCAAAGGCAGATCTTTCAAATAAGGCAAGGTAGGGCTTTCGTTTTCATGGTCCATTTAGGATCCTTGGCCAAGCATGTAAGATGACGCGGCGGAAAATATCGCCGACCAGGGGCTGCGGCCCCTTCGTTATCGGGCTTACTGCGACAATCAAGAGCGAATGCTGCCTGCAAAACAATCAACAAAGAAAACTTCCACGTAAAGCGCGCAAACACACGCCCGCGCACACAACATGGCGTTTTATTCGCCTGTGAAGAGCAGCTTTACCTGTACAAGAGACTACCAAAGACGCTAGTGGAAATCAGCGAAACCAAACGTACAGTGCCCAACGCTGGGCACACCTGTCAATTCGAAAGAACACAAGTCTCTAGAATTTCGAATAGACACGTATCTTCGCTTACCTCACCCGCCGCGGTGGCTCAGTGGCTAAGACGTCGTGCTGCTAAGCCCAAAAACGCGGTTTCCATTCCCGGCCGTGGCGGCCGCTTTTCTGATGGAGGCGAAAAGCGAAAACGCCCGTGTGTTCGAGTTTCGGCGCTCGCTAAAGATCCCCAGGTGTTCAAAATTCATCCGGAGCCTTCACTGGGGCGCGCCTCATCACCTGTGTAGCGTCGGCGCGTTAAACCTCATAATCAATCAATGTTCTCTTTCCCCGTGCAGTACGTTTAAGAATCTTATTTCTCCGGCCCCTTCGCCCTATTTTTCCTTCTTTCCCCTCTTCCTCGTTTCGTGAGGTTCGCCTCGCTTGTATAAAGCCGATGTCTCGAACCAATAACAAACATATGTGCGTCCCTTTCTTCGTGCGTCCCGTTAGTGGCGCTGTTTTAATTCTTGTGATTATGCATGTACCTAAAAGCCAAAATTTCAACACTCTTTAGCTGCTGCAAATAGGCATAGGCAAATGTAGGGCTTGAACCTTGGCTGGTACACAGTGCAACAATCTCGTGGACTGATTGCACTTGCACTGTCCCAATGAGGGAGAAAGAGAGAGCGACAAACGTTTTATTGAGCCTTTTAAGGCCCCTTGTGGGGGCCGTGGTGACAGGCGCACCGGCGACCGCGGGAAGGGTGAATTCGGTGCTTCAAACATCGTGCAGGCTGCCAAGAGTTTGACATTTCTTCTTCCCAGCCTTGCACCCTGCTTGCTCGACCATCAGCAACATACCATTGCAATTAGGAGCCTTAATTGCTATACTGGTGTGCAGTCGTTTCACCATGTTGTGGCTATGGCGTTGTGCTGCTGAGCCGAAAGACGCGGGTTCGATTTCCGGCCGCGGCGGCCGCTTTTCTGATGGAGGCGAAAAGCGAAAACGCCCGTGTGTCGAGATTTCAGCGCACATTAAAGATCCCAAGTGGTCAAAATAATCCTGAGCCCCTCCACTGCGGTGCGCCTCATCGCCTGCCTTTGCGTCGGCGCATTAACAAACCTCACAATCAATCAAGTAATCAATTGTCACCATGTTGTGACCGTGATGAGCGTGTTCGGAGCGTTTTGATTCATTGAACGGGTAAAAGTGAGCGAGAGATTGCGAAGTTGATGGCGCGTGAAAGAAAGAAGCCCCTAATGACACTTACCACCCGTTATCAATAACGGGATGGTCGAACCGTTTTTGTCGAGAACCGGAAACCGTTATTTTTTTCTTTTTTCGGTAGTTTTTCCGGTTCGGGTTCAGCCGGCTCAAAAAAAATGGTTCGGGTTCGGGTTCAGTTCCGGCAAAAATACCGGTTCGGTTCCGGTTTTCGGTTCGGTTCGGTTTCCGGTTCGACACCCTGATAATATATTTATATATATATATATATATATATATATTATATAATATATATGAACCGATTCTCTCTCTCGGTCTAATCTATCTCCTCTGTGCTCCGTCAACCGGTCAACCGGTATTTTTGCCGGAATGAACCCGACCCGAACCGTTATATTTTGAGAACGCTGAACCCGAACGGGAACTGAACCGAAAAAAGAATGCCGAAACGGTTCGAGCCTCTGTTGTTGATATTGCACAGTCAATGCAATTCAGGCCTTTTTTCTTTCCCGTACCATCAACTTCGTACTGCTCGCGCACTTTCCCCTCCAGACAATTGAACACTATCACGCTTTATGTAACAACAGGGGAAATGAATGAGCACCAATGTAGCATTGGTCTGTTGCTGCTGGAGGCGCGAGCGTAGTGCAAGCTGACCAAACGAAATGTCATTCTCGGCAGCTTGCAGGTGATATAAAACGACTTTGCCCTTCCCTAGCTGCGACTTCATTGGAGAAATCAGGCTGCAGAGTGCTCCACTGCGCAACAGCGAAAGCTCACACCCGATGTGTGCAAACTTTTGCATTTCATAATTTGTTGAAAAGGTCCGACACCTGCAAATTATTAATACTTGACAGACAAGTGTGACCGCAGGAGCTGCTCATGGCTAAGCTGTTTGCTAAGCCGTTTGCCCAACTCGCTACATTGTTTCTACTGCTACTCGTTCCATAGGGGAGTACTGCTGTGGAGAAATTAAAGAGCGTCTACCCAAAAAGTCCCATCTCATGCTCCACGTTCAAATTTCCCTTTCATTTTGTAACCGCATTATCTGTTATAAGATTCCGCATGTAGCACACGGAACGATGGTAGGGGTTCAGGCGGTACGATGACATACTGATTGTAATGCACACTCTTCGGTATCGCAAAAGGAATTGCAGTGGTCATAGCAATAATGCAGTGACTGAGCGTAACTAAAGCTTACTTTTAACAAAAGTGTGGCTAACACATTCGATAAGGTGACAGCTAACAAATTATTCAGGGTTACCAAATAATCTAATTCATTGGTAGTATTTATGTGCCTGTGTAGAATTTTTCTGTTTTGTTACAAATATAAAAAATGTGTGCTATTGTTATTAAGCGCTGGTATTTGAACACGCCCGTACGCAGGACTAAATTTAAGGCCTCAAGGTTAGCGTGATGGGCGATTGCATAGCGACAATTGCGATTTCAACAAAAAGGAAAGGGCAGAAAATATATCCCACCATCATATCTCTTGGCGTTGGCTTTATGAATAGTTGCTAGGACAACAGAAAGTCTGAGCGATAAAGAAGGTGGTAAATCGTCGTCACTTCATGTGTTTTTCTAATCTCCTAATTGTTTAAAGTTTCCTTTGCAATTGCGCCACTGCCTAGGGGCAGCGCACCATTTTGAATGTCAGTTTGTGTTTTGATTTGACGGTCGTTTTAAACTAGTAAATGTTTTTTTTTCTAATTTTAGTGATAATTCAACTAATCGAACCGGTTCGCGAACCGGTTCAAGCTCCCGAACCGGTTCGCGAACCGTTTTGGTACGTGATTTTGTCGAACCGGAACTGAACCGGAACGAAATTATTTCACCCGAACCCGAACCGTAACCGAACCGGTATTTTTTTCGGTTCGACACCCTGATATAATATATATATATATATATTATATATATATATATATATATATATTATATATATATATATATACAATGTGATTGCCGGGATTCTCAACGTGACCCTGGGTCCATATCGAGATCGAGTAAATGAAGCTTTCAATAGCTCCCCGGTACCACCGTAGTACAACCGGTTATGCCCAATTGCAACAGTACAAAAATAGGGCCAACCGGCAAAGAGAATTTTGTTCAACCCGAAGGTGGAGAGAAATTAACGGGAAAAGCTTTCTTGCGACCCACCGCCAGGGGGACGAGCCCGGGGGGACCCCTCTTGTCCCCCCTAGGAAAAAACCGGATAGGGTGGGTTGCTGGGAACGGGAACTTGGACATCGGGATGGGTTATGGGAAGAAGGGTGGGAATGAGGGAAGCAATTTTGCTCCAATCCTTTTGTCTGACTCTCTTCCAAGACTGATTGCTCAGCGAGGGCATCAGACAGTGCCAATTGCCAAATATGCGGTCCCTGCCACGGGTTACCGCTCACCCATAGGGTCCGATAACTGGGCCCCAACTGTCGGAGACAGGAAGTACCCTATTTGGTGGCGACGACTCCCCCCCCCCCCACCCCTCAGCGGCCGATGCGTACTAACGTCCTCGATCGACGGCCCCGCACCAGGTACTCACGATCACCAGTGAAGCTTTCCACTATACACGGGTACTTGCAACACCTGCTTTTCACGGTCTCCGGACACCGGAAGTTTGTATGCGAACGTTAACTGAAATCCACGTTCGCCAGGCTCCCACGGGAGCCGTTATGAGAGCCATGTACTTATGTCCTCCTCTGTGCCTACTCTTTCGCTCAATGGAACAAGAGTCTTTTGGCATTGCCGCGGTGTTGCGGCTCGGCAGAGGAGATCGGTCCGGGCCTACTAGCCGTTACTAAGCCAGGAGAGTTTCCCCGGTCGGTGTACTAACCTCACCTTTCCTCGTTTTCCCCGTGCGGGACACCAAGTAGCTCGTGAAAGTACGTCCCAGTGGCTTTGGGTGACGAGGTTCGCAAGCGCCTCAGCTAGAGAAGATCAGTCTATAGGCCCCTCGCAGCAAGGTTACAGGGGGGGCGACCCCCCCCCGGCCCCATACGGACTGTACAACATCTAGCCCCCATGACGTTCGGTTACAGAGGTCTGTCACTCCCCCCGACTATAGCGATCAGGTCGCTGGCCCCGCCAAAGCTTGCGGTTACAAGGGTCGCCAGTCCCCGGCCCGTAATGGTTTCCCGAATTTAATCGGTATTCCCAATACAAACGACTGTACGCTCACCAGCACTTGCTACTTTTGCAACTTGACTTGCCGGCCTCCTCTCACGAGGGGTGCGTTACTTCCCCGGCAATAGAAAGTCATAGTTTATCGATCTCGACACGCCTTCCTGCTTCAACCGCATTGCCAAGTGCCGGGCTGACACCCGACCGCCCGACCTCCGCGTAGGACCTGATTCCAGTTGACCAGGAACCTCCGCTGTGGCGGCCGTTTTGCACGCTCCCTGGGCAGGGATTGTGCGGCCTCCCCGATTCCTCGAGGAGGTCCCGTGGAATTACCGTACTTCCACGCTCTGGCCCCTATGACATTAGGTTACAAGGGTTTGTCACAACCCCCGGCCTGCAGACCAGTTCGCAAGTTCAACAGAACGAGCCCCAAGCTATGGTTACAGGGGTGTGCACGCCCCCGGCTCGGTAGTGGTCTACCCATTGCTTCAGCAATGGTACGCCAACACTACGTGCGAACTGTACCGCTTGAGCGCAGTGATTACGTCGCAACATTGACCGGGCTGGCTTCCTCCCACGCTGGATTACAGGGGCGCGTTACCCACCCCCAGCCTTTGGCTCCTCCCACACTGGATTACAGGGGCTCGCTACTCCCCTAGCCAAGAGAGTCATAGTTGCTCCAAAATTACCATCTTTCGGGATACAAGGGATCCTCTGAGGAACTCCCAGTGGCTCTGCACTCTCGCCCCAAGACTGAAGGTTACAAGGGCTCTCATCAAGTTCCCTCGGTCAGCAGACCAGTTCGCATTAAAGGCCCCTTCCATGCTCCGGTTACAGAGGTTCGCTACACCCCCGGCCTCATTGTGTGTACCCATGCTTCAGCATGGTACGATAAAACGAACTGTACCGCATGTACCCCTATGACTTGGGTTACAAGGGCTCGTCACCTCCCTCGGCGAGCAGATCGGTTCGTGTTTATAGGCCCCTTCCTAGCTGCGGTTACAGGGGCTCGCCACTCCCCGGCCTCATAGTAGCGCTCACATTGCTTCAGCAACCGTGCGCCACTATAACACAAACTGTACCGCTTGGTGCAGTTGTACTTCGCAACATTGACCCCCCGGCCTCCACCACACTGGATTACAGGGGCGCGTTACCGCCCCCGGCCAAAGAGAATCATAGTTGATGGCGACCGCAAATTTTGTTCGAATTACCATTCCAAGCACCAACCTCGGTAGCCACCCAGGCTGTCCGGGCCTGCGTCCGCATCACGCGTCCATGTTCTTGGAAGGCACTTGCCCTCAGAGTGCCTGGGAGTTGCTCAAGCTCCATGGGCGTTGAATACCCAATACAGTGGGCCTGGCACACCACTGACTCCTGCCATTGCGACGGACCAAAGCAGGACAGCCGAAACCGACCGACACAGCCCAGTCCGCCGGCAGGGGGACCACGTGCAGGCCGGCAGTAAGATTTCCCCCCCCCCCCCCCCCCCCCCCCCCCCCCCCCCCCCTGGGTCCACAGTGGGCATGAGGAGATGGAGGTAGAGACACATGGAAGTTTTTATATAATATTTAATAGGATGAACTGGCTCGATCTCGCTTACGGCTGGGCGTCGCAGGGCTGCTTCAGCGTGATGCGGCACGGGCTTGTAGGAAGGGCGTGACCGTGACGTTCGTGACTCGTCTCGTCCGCTCCCCGGATCACTGTGCCCCGATCGGACTGTCTGCATCTGACTGCCTCCGCCCTCCAGTCGGCCTCCTTTTTTAGTACCTTTCGTTGTTCTTCCACTCCTCCTCCCCCGCCGTCAATGACCGCTGTCCCCTCGCGTCCGGCGGGGGCATAATGAGCCACTTAGGTTGTCACAAAAGGAGTTATTCTTATCAGGGGTTCGAGTGGCGTCTCCAAGACTCCAAGGTGCCCTTTGCACGGTGAGTCATTGGCGCTTCCCAACGCACCCACCTCTCCGCCGCTTCTCGAAATTCCCATTGCTGGCCTAGTGACGCCGTCCCCGTGTGGTGCGCTCGACCGTTTTTCGGAAGGGTCCCGTCGCCGATCGTTAGAAGTTCAGTGCACACACCGCACACACATACAGGGCTCTGTACAAGATTAGCACCCGCGATAGTCTCTTTTAGCGCCGGTTACCGGGATTGGTGGTGCTGTCGGATGACACCGTACCAGTATGGTACCATCCACAGTCTCTTGAGGACAACCACCCACTGAAGTCTTTTCGGCGAACACGGAGCCTTTTAATCAATTAATTTTATTCAATCAATCAATCAATCAGTTACAGAGTACAGTGAACTGTACATTGATCACACATGTGAGGGGAAGTTTGGCAAAAAAGGCAATTTATTGCCTGACAAATTGCCGAAACCTTTCCGAGTCAATAAAGCGCACAATGAGCATGTTTGAAACGTAAAAGCCATCCCAGTTACGTATTTTTGTCACAGTTTCAGAACGTTGTCTGAAGAGCATTCATACTTCGAGACCTGTCTGCGAGACTTAGTTGATAACGATAGTGTATTTTAACATTCTTTTTTTAATGACACAAAGCAAAGAATATGTGCAAATTCCCAGGCCTTTTCAATAGCAGATCATGGCAGTTCTACTCAAAATTGAAATCGTCTGACTTTGCTACTCAATAAAAATGACAGACATCCACACACGTCCATTTGTAAAGACAATCTGAGTGATGCCACCTAAAAAAATAACTGGATCCCGGGAAGGTTCTTCAGCATCTGCGACGTGCAGGAAGCGGTCGACCGGCGTTGAACCATGTCAAGCACCAGGACGGCCAGAACATCATGCCAGTTACAATTGTATGTTGCTGGTGGTCGCGCGAGCAGAGTGCAAGGCTGAGCGAAAGTAATGTCATATTCTAGACAGCCTCCACGAGATATGTAACACCGACCTTGCCTTTCCCACGCTGAGAATCGACAGGGGAATAAGGCCGCAAGATTGCTGCAGTGCGCACAGGCCAAGACTTAAATATGCCTACTTGTAGCGCCTCAAAAGTGTTGAAAATTTGGCTGGTTGCTACATAACCGTAGGAATGAAAACAACAGTCAGACGGACGGTCCAGAGGAAGAAGGCGGCACACACTTGCGCTGACTAGCATCAATTTGCTTTGTTAATGCACGGCACCGGCTTCGTACATGCGAGGCGAACCCCATTAAAAAACTGTAGGTGATTCCTCTGTCATAGGAATCAGTAAAACACGAAAGTGCGAAAGTGAAATATGCAGCGAATTCTGCAGCGGAGCATGATTTGCGGGTCGGCGGATGACTTGTGGGTGTGCTTGGCGAGCGACGTCCTGCAGGCGGGTCCCTTCGGCAAAGATGCACTGGCGTAATTTCAGTGACGGATATGACGTCAGTGAAGTCTTGGAATATCGCGGCATAAAACCGTT
This sequence comes from Haemaphysalis longicornis, assembly GCA_013339765.2. Taxonomy (NCBI): domain Eukaryota; kingdom Metazoa; phylum Arthropoda; class Arachnida; order Ixodida; family Ixodidae; genus Haemaphysalis; species Haemaphysalis longicornis. Next base: position 14,547 of record JABSTR010000630.1, on the reverse strand, counting down.
TCGTGTTAAAATATAAAACCCGAAAACGAACAACCCAGAGTATAACGTACCATTCAGAACTAAGGGTTGCATCGCCGCAAGAAGACCCTTTGTGCAGGGGTGCACCTTTTACAGGCCGCTTGCTTCTCTGTACTGGCGTCATTTCCGGGACGAATATGACGTCAGCGAAATCTTCGTGTATCCGGGAATAAAAACACTTTCGTGTTAAAAATTAAAGGAAGAGAGGGCAAAGAGGGTCCACAGCAATAAAGTTCTAAAACACAACAGGATGAGAACCCAAGGCACGCGTCAATCCGAAATTAGAGCGATTGTACATCTTTCGTATAGAAAGGTGTTCACGTCTTGAGGTGACCGTGAAGACAAAATACAACATTCAATATGGTTCATTCTGGAGGAACTAGAATTGGGTAACACAGATCTGCTCTATTAATGCGTAGCATTCTTCGCCGAATACCCCGACAGCCAGGACCGCGTATACAACGCCCTGCATTCGCACAATAAGGGATACTTGGCAGGAGTAACACATTCAATCGTTATAATAACGCAAGCGGAGAAAATTGGTTGAAAAGAATTTTTAAAAACCAACAGATACAAAAAGTAGAAAAAAAACATGCTACAGAAATGGACTGACGAAACCGAAAATATGAATCGTTAACATCTCCTCCAAAAGAAACGAAGAATGAACTATAAAAAAGCCAGAAAATAACATTGGAAAGGCGAATAAAAACCAGCGAAAGCAGGCAACCGTGTAACGCCCTGCATTTCCACAGAACCGCATAGTTGGCAGAAGCAACACCTTTAATTGCCATCAGATTCAGATTGTGGTGATTAGCGCGTTGACGCTACTCCTGGGATGTGAGTAGCGCCGTAGTGGAGGGCTCCGGAGTAATTTTGACCACCTGCATGGGGGGTATTTATCATGCACAGAGATCTGGACACATGGGCATTTCCGCTTTTCGGCTCCATCGATCGGGATTGAACCCGCGTCCTTGTGCTCAGCAGCACGTCTTATTTTAATCGTTATAATAGCGTAAACGGAGGTAATTGGTGGAATGGAATTTTGAAAGACAAAATACAAAATCAAAACAAGAACAAAACCGCAAAAACGGACAAAACATCACAAAAAACGCCTCCAAAAATGCAGACTTAACTAAAAAAGGCCGGAAAAGATAGTTAAAAGTACGAATAAAAAATAAGGAAAATTAGTCAACCAGTTTCATGGTTCCCTACATTCACACAAAAGTGCAGATTTGGGGGAAGTAACCCCTTTATGCTTTATAATGAGGGAGAAAAGAAACCCCCTCATACATTTTTCACGGTACCGCGAAAGAAAAACGCAGTGCCCGAGAAACGTATAACACGAATGTGTCGTCGGTAACGCAAGAACTTTTTGTTAAACATCGTAATGACGTATAAGCCATGGTTCAAACACAACATCGATTTCGTTAAAATTTCCAAGGTTCAAAAACGTATCTGATACGTATCGCGCATCTTCCGGGCCTGTGAAAGGACATTCCCCTTCTAAAAATAGTCAGACCGCCTTGTGGCCGTACTGTAACTCGCGTAAATTCGTATAACGTCCACTGCGATAGAGTTCTACGATTAAGTTCAAAGTCGACAGTGGCAGTAAAACTCTTTCTTGATACATATTTTTTCCCGTGTCGATTTCTTGTTCCCTATACCCGCAGTACATCAACGTTGTTTTAACCGAGAGGGCTTTCCGTTTTCTTTACGCCATCAGTGGGTGTAGCGAAGTGAAACAAAGTCTGAAACATAGTAAACACCCTAGCAGAAAGCTGGTGCAACGATGTGTACGGGTGCGGTGACGAGTGAGCGTTTCCGCGAGAATAGTGTAGCGAATCTTGTAGCGGTGACGGTGATGACGCTTACAGATGTTGTGCCGTGCCCTCCCGATTCCGGGATTTCGGTGGTACGCCAGCAGCGCTCGTTACGACTACGCCATTCAGTATTTTTGTAGCGTGAGCTACACTGGCCGAGATTGAGCAGTTTCGCGTGGCTCATGGAGAGCCGTGCTACGCATGCGCGAGGAGCAGTGACGTCACACGGCGCAGAGAACGTTGCTCGCTGCCCGGCGTCTCTTACACACCCCACGCGCCCAGCGTCTTCGCCGACCTCCATTTTGCACGTGGCGGCCCGGTCTACTTGATGATTATGCGAGGGGTGGTAAGGGTGTGGAACCGATGGCTCGTGCGTCGGCGTGCGCCTGTGGAACCAGCTTAGCTCTGGGGTGATTGGTGACGCTGCGCCGGAGCCGCATGTGTCACATAATGTCTATACCGTGTGTGTGTCATTGAAGCAGGAGTAAGCTTGATAATCAAGCTAACCCTAGACAATCAGGAAAGCTAAGAATAACCAGGTGAAACTTAGCTCACGCTACGTATATCCTGTCACAGCCTCGAGCTAAGCCACTGCTAATTTTTTCTTCTTCCTAGAACTATTGTCTCTATAGCTATATTTTATCATTATATACACCCCATAATTGCAGCGTATAAAGCAGGAATGCCGTGGTGTGACGACGTATTAGGTGGGATTGTATGTACTACGTGGTTGTCTATGGACAGTTTAGGGCGACCGCGCTACCACGACGTAATAGACAGGAAAACTTAATAGTGAGGAACGTACAAGCGGAGTTCTATGGTGGAAATGGAGATAATTGGTCGGACAGAATTTCGAAAAATCCAAAAGCACAAAAACGTACACAAACAAACCGACGAAATCAGAAATATGAATCTGATGCACCTCTTGAAAAAACTGAAGGTGAAAATAAAAAGCCTGACAAGGACGACGAAAACACGAATAAAAGAAACAGAGATAACGCACCTACCCTGCACTATTCCTTGCATCTGCGGAAAAATACATAATAGGCGTATTAAAGCCACTCAACCGCATTAATGAGGTAAATGTACGTCACTGCAGAAAAGAAACGAAAGAAAACTTGAATACGGTAAAAATAACCCCACGTGTTTGGCTGCTCGTAGTCAAATCTGTCTCACAATGAAGATCTCACAATGAAGACAAGCGGCGTGAGTATACCATGTAGTAATCAACAATTCCCGGCTTTTCTGCATTTTTTTTTCATATTTAGTTGGAGTGCGGCGTCGGCAAGGCACGTGAGGACTTCCTCTAGGAGCTTTAGGCGGTCATCTAAAGCAGAGGAAGAAACAACAATGTCGCTTAGGTAACATAGGCATTTCGCCATTCGAGATCGTGAAGGCCAGTGTCAATCACTCGCTAAAATGTGGCCGCAGCGTTGCGCACCCCGAATAGTAGCGTCACATTGCATTCATTTCTTTGGCACTCACGAAAGACGATTTTTGGCAATCACGACAGACGAAAAAAAAAAAAAATGGGAGAAGTATCTAAAAACTTTCAAATTTCGCCTTGAAAAGACGTAATATGGCATGGAATGACGTATTGTCGGCCAGCCAAAAAAATATAGGGCCTCCTCGATTTAACAGTCCTGGAGACTCCACGGGCGGTCCGAGGACTGCATTCGGACCGGAAGTCCCATTTAAATACATGGGAAAATTGAGCTCCGGATCGTGTCTCCGGAAGTCCGCGGACGATCCGGGACTGATAATCGAGGAGGTCCATAGTTGCCAGTGCGTTGACCGCACATTAACATCCAAGGGCTGTGATGAAGCAGAACCAGGGGCGCCAATGCAATCTCACAGACTTTCTTCTTAGCGGTGTCTTAGGTGGGCGACCGCCAAACACTAAAAAAAGATTATGTGACGTCATGGAGAAATCGCCGCAGAGTTTCCGGAGTCGCCGGAGTCGCATGACGAAATCTTCAAAAAGCGCAACATTGAAAACGGTACAGAAGCGAAACGACCACCACAGGACGAGCGATTTTTTTACAAAACACCTGAAGGTCGCATGCATGTGGGCCAGACTGGCCGGTGCAATAATGTGCGCCTTAGGGAAGATCATTCAGATTAGAAAGGGAGGCCTTGCACTCATTTGGCCTCGCATTTTTGTGAATGTGGCAGTGAACCGTGTTTTTACGGCACAGAAGGGCTTTTCAAGCACCGAGATCACACAAGAGAACTTGCCTAAGCACTCTACGTAGAGATAGGGGTCTCGGGTTGTGTCACCCAACACTTTCTCACTATCTCTGAAAAGGAAGTGACACTTAAAAAATACGGTAGATAAGGGGTTGAAGGACTTTTTGGTCTTTTTCGTATGCGCAAGTGCAGCGGGGACACGTGCCTGTTTGTTGGGCTCTGAGGGGTATATGTGTTTCCTTTAAAAATAAACTTGATAGTAAGCGCCGGTGTAGACCCCTTTTATTGCCGCTGTTTTAGCTCGCCCTTAAATTTCCATAATGCCTGTTCCCCAATTAGCTCGTTTCTCCATTTTACCCCATTAATGCAGCCGGGGCGTTGTGTATAGCAAGCATATAGATATATAACGTCTAGTGGCAGTTTGGTTTTGGAAGCGAGCAATGAGATGTTTACTGCGGGTGGGCTATAATTTTTTTCATATTGAGGTACACTAAAACGTTTCAGTCCTTTATGCCTAAACTGTAGGCCAGCGTAGGACGTAATTAATGAAGGAGATAGCGAAATGTAGACTTCTAGCTACCGCTTTTAACACGGATCAGCCTACACACTCTACGCGACCCGAAATTTGAGGTTCCAGGGGTGTAAAAAGAATTCATTTAGCCTCACACGTAAATTCATTTAGCCTCACAAGAATTCATTTAGCCTCACATTCTTTAAGAAGTGCTCTCTTTTTGAAGCCTCGAAAATGTCGAGATCAGTTTGATTAAACGCCAATTTCCTGCCGCAGTGCTTTAAACGTGATGTATGCACGTCTATATTGAGACGGTATGCTGTAATCGCGCGGCTCCGTATTTTTTGTTAGCCTAGATAAAAACAGCGCTATTTGTAGATTGATTCGCTGTAGAACCTATATGAAAAGCTATTTAAGTGTGACCGATAAAGTCTATACGGGAATACGTGTCAGCAGTTTACTCGTTACTCCAAATAGCGGTAATTACATATGTCAGACCTAATCAGTTACGGTACCGTAAAGTCACAGCTAGCTGAAGGCGAGAATTCTGCGTCCAGAACAGTAGCATTTGCGCGAGTGAGAACAACCTCGATAAGTTACCTTTCGAGTAGTGAATCACTATTATTTACAGCCCATGGACTGCGCATTTCAGGTCGCATTGAGTGTAGGGTGTTCCACGTAAAGGGGCTCTCCAGAAATCTAGTTTTTGATATATCCTTCACTAATCCAGTATACTTTAGCTTGTACTTTAGGCATGGAGGACTGAAACGTTTTAGTCTTCGTCCTAAAGAAAAGAGGACCTTGCCCTCGTTAAATACCTTATTACTATAGTTCTAAACTAAACTTCCATTACACATTTTCTATATGCTTGCAATATACAATATCCCGCCTTTGTTTATGGGAGAACGATTAATAGCATATTAACACCGCGAACTTGAACATGCTTCAAAATGAACCCTGCATTTTACTTTATTTTCAGCCTCTGTGCATTTTTTGCGCATGGTTTATGTAAGAACAGCGTGCAGCATATTATCAGCCTAACGCCTTCGTCTGTTCCGAGCAAAGACGGCGAACATTTTTACGACTGCTGCATTTTTTCTTCACCGGCAGGTAGGCGTCTCAACCCGCAGACCGACCATTCTCGCTCAAAGGCTCTTGCGTGGCCGTGTTCTGCAGTCACCCCAAAAGCGTTGTGCTTTCCCGCTATCCAGAAGTGAGGCGTTGCAAGTGGGGACTAAGATATTTCGGAGAGGGCGATTGGGATACTAGGGGTAACGCAAAGGGGACGTGCGGAGGGAAATACGAGAACGTAGGAGGTGGGCTACAGCTTAACGCGCGCAGAGTTCAGAGTTCAATGTTTATTCACACAGCAAACATGTTTCCCTAAGGATTCTCAAAAAGGCTAATACGAATGCTCGATTGATTGATTGTGGGGTTTAACGCACCAACGCAATGCAGGCGCTGAGGCGCGCCGTAGTGGAGGGCTCCGGATTGATTTTGACCACCTGGGTATCTTTAACGTGCGCCCAAATGTCGAACACACGGGTGTTTTTGCTTTTCGCCTCCATCAGAAAAGCGGCCGCCACGGCACGGAATCGAACCCGCGTCCTCGTGCTCAGCAGCACAACGCCTTAGCCACTTAGCTACAGCGGCGGGTCTAATGGAAATGCATGCCGAGGTGTCAACCCCCGTACCCCTATCAGACACAGTAATCATGAGACGAATATACTCATGAAAATATTCCAGCATGGTGGTATCAGTAGTTCACGAGTGATGCCATCTACGTGAGAGCTTGGGTTGTTGCCGTTTCCTTCGATAGCAAGTTAAGCCGTAGAACGAGAAATGAGATTGCACGCTCCGTGCAACAACGGTGTGTGTTTCAGTGCGGACTACCACCGTGTTTGCTTACGCGCTGCTAGCTGGCTGACGGTGTTAGATAACACAGCCCCTATAAAGCCTGAGGATGTGAGCTGACTGACTCTCAACGGTCGCACGTTACTTTTTGGACCGAGGGCACTGACAGTGAGGACACACCAACGACAATGAAGCATTCTGTACTCAGTGCATGTCTCCTCCTGCTCTGCATGGCCTTGGGTGAGTAGAACTGTGTCGCCGAAATGGCTTCCTTGGTAACTTCACGACTTATTTTTGACGTGAAACTCGCTCGACGCAACCAGCAGCATAAAATAAGCAGCCAATGACGTATCCGTACACACCGGCAATGGCCTACTACAGCGTGTACTTCACCTCCGCAGGAATACCGCAATCTAAAGTAAGGCTGAATTTCTGATTGGTGGCCATTCGTCAAGCTCGTTCTGCTTTAGCTTCAGTCGAACCGGGTTTAAAACTTGAGGTCCTTAGGCCCTTAAGGTGATATAACTTTTTGGCCACTTCAGTGGCAGGGTTAAGGCACTTCCTCCTCGCCAGCGCTCGAAAAGCTTGCATAACTGTGCAATCCCTAAGACCTTTAATCTCGCTGTGATCGCGTGAACGAAAAGATAAGTGGTCCTCATGGAGATAGCTTTGTGGATGTGATGCATGAACACGCAAGACACTTGCCCAGAGAGCTCATTTGTATTGTGGTGACAAGGGTTAATTTCCCCGAGATTTATCCTGCTTCGAGGCTATTTTGGGCGAAGGGAATAAGGACATACGGGACACACAAAAAAGTTAGCCTGAAGGAGAGTTTTTTGGCTGAAATGCGTTTCTTAAACTCCTCACGGCACTCGGCCTGTTCCAGGTGTGGTAGTATGGTGGTGGAAAAACTGCCAGTTTACACCGGGGGCCACGAGCCGTCGTAAATAAGCGCATTTATCACGATTGTACCCCTTCACAAAACGCAGTATCTAGCTTTGAATACTACGTTTGCCCTAATGGGAATATTAAAGACTCCCACGCCTCCTCCTACTCCTGCTTTACCCCCTCCTCCTTTACGCCTCCTTGCAAAATGGCTGCCAGTTGGTGTCGTGTGTCGTGTGAGCTCTAGCGTCCTCCAAAATTTATTGTCGCTATGAACTTGAAGCCGCTGAAATGGATGAGAAGTGCTTCCCGACAACCGAAGCTCGTTGCGAACATTGTCGAACTAACCTAGACTACCGTGCGACGCATTGCAACGACGCCTCCGAGTCACCGACCTTCGAGCCGACGGAGTACGCCAGAGTGGCAAGCGCCGACGCGAGGCCTAAATGCAGTGATCGCTAACGGCGAGTGGCTCGTTGAAAACAATGCGGTTGTGCCTCTCTGAAGCGGTTGAAGGTAAGATTTGCACTTTTTTTTATTGTACCCAACATTTTGGAAAACTTGTGCCCCTACTAGTGTCGAATAAACTCAGCGTGTTTCCCGCGTCACTGCACGGGCGATTCTCCGCCACGGGAGGTGTACGTTGTGCGGGAGAAAGGGCGCCATGCCCGGAACGTCATTGAGGAGGCCGAACGGCGTGAAAGCAATGCGTATTTGCGCGGGTCTCGAGCAGAACACTCACTCATTCACACTCGCGAGGAGAATGAGAAGTGTCTGCACTGTGAACGGCTGTTAGGTGATTTTGTTAGGCTGTGTCTGTGGCTTATTGGCAGTCGAAGGTGAAGTTGGCCAGTCAAACGTCGTACGTGGGGTGCCCGCCACCCCTGCTACGACGAGGGTGACTGCCGCGGGCCGCCGGCGATTAATTGCTTTCACTGGAAAGGGAGAACGTCGGGGCCCCGTGGCAGCTCTCCGCGCGCTAGGCGCGTGTAACTATAACCAGCAAACGCAATTGGAGGGACCATTCTGTAGAGTCGACGGACGACTGATTATTTTATTTTTAAATGCAGAGCATTTCTTCAACTCACATGTAGCGTCCGATGTCCGTCCGCAACAGCTCAGCGCGCAGGCGCGCCCTCTCCCCCACTCCTCGTCTCCCGCATCACGCTACCCTCCTCGCTCTCAACAACAGGTCCGCACCCCTCCCCCTACACTATATAAAAAAATAATACTTACCGGCGCCAGGTTTCGATCCCACGACTCTGCGGGCGGAACGCAAGGTACATGGAGCTCTACCCACTGCGCCAGAAAGCCGACACAGAATGGAAGGCTACAAACGCGCCTTATATCCTTGACTCATTCAAACTACGTCAAGAAGCTGCTGATACAACGCATTCACTACCTGTGGGCGGAACGCGAGGTACATGGTGCTCTTCCCACTGCGCCACAAAACCGACACAGAATGAAAGGCTACGAACGCGCCTGATATCCTTGACTCATTCAAACTACGTCAAGAAGCTGCTGATACAATGCATTCACTACCACCAACTCCCCAAACACTAAACGTTAACGCAATACACCCACCCCCTATGCGACGCATTTACTCGCGTCCCCCTCGCGGGGAGATGGGCCATTTTTTTAAGGGGGGGGGGGCGCAGGTGTCACACCGACCAAAATTTTTTCTTAACTTTGTGTGAGGGGAGAGAGGGGAAGTGCGGGTTGTAAAACCTGAAGCTCGCTCCCAGAACACTACACTCGAAGAAAAGAGGGAAAGAAAGCATTTTGAGCAGTTGGTCGCCACAAGGGCCGCCGTTCCTTCCGAACAGCAGTTCGTTTTGACCAACTAGTGAGCGCAGGTGTCTCGGACGGAAGTGCAATTTTGTGTAGCTTTAAATAAACATTCAAGCATTACGGAAAGCTGTACACAAGAGTGACAAGTTCGGCGTCATTACAATGCCGTTTCTTTAATTTTTTTTTCAGGTCAGATGCCCAATATGTTTCTGTATTTGTTGCTGTAGATTTAAAGCTTTTAGCTATCCCTGTAATGCATGTGCTCCTGTGGCTTCCTGGGGAACGTGCCAGGAGGCGGCGCTAACGTCAGCGTGTGGGAGGTACGTGAAGCAACAGCGCACCGACGACATACCGACTCATTGTTTGCAATGGCTTACATTTTTTTCGTTGAGGAGTGCTGTAGTAGATAAAGTTCTTACCATGATACCTTGTGTTATCGGTGTAGCTGTTTTATTGATTCAGTGTTTTTATTGTGTTATTAACGTGCTCACAAGTATATAGTATTTATGTAATTGTTATGCAATAAATTGACTGTGCGCAGAAAAGAAACTTTTCACGTTTTTGTCATTCAACGCTTGAAGCTCAAAAAGACTAGAAATTGTGTAATCCTAAACGAAAAATAAAGTTGTGGCCTGTGCACTCATTAAGAACTCCCAAATACAGTAATAAATTCCTCTACAGCGTTTGAAAAAATACCTCGAATGCAGGTCAACACTGCCCCCAATGCGGCCCCTGAAAACTTCCAGTTGGAGGAAATAATACACTTTCAATGGTGCCCCTGAAAACTCCCATTGTAGCGGCAGTAAAATGAAACTCCCATATTCTACTGAAAAAACTGCGGAAATAATGGCAGTAAGACGATACTCCCATTGGAAGGAGTTTTGAAAACTCCGAATTGGCACTGAGTTACGCGACAAGCCATTTACTCCCATTCCGGCTTATTTATGTTCTGTGTGTGGGAACACCGAGTCCTCGGGTGTTCAAACGAGTTTCTTGTTACATCTGTCCAAGTTCAATCCAGCCACCTCTTCCGGAGCATGGCCATGGCGGCGTGCGAAACGTTTGACAAATGTTTAGAACCGATCGCAATAATGGAATGGAATACTTCAACTGGCTGGGTACGCGCGTGCATGGCGTCACCAGAACACGACCAAGCTCGATTTGCGCAAACGAGCGGCCAATTAACCAATATATAAGCCCACGTCGATTAGGGACGCATGTACGTGAGCGGGGTGCAGGATTCATAAGCAAAATGTAAAAAAGGCCCTAACGGAACGCAGAAAGTCAGACGGCCCCTTCTCGAAAGCGAGGTGACGCGCGCCACCGGATGTTCTTGCAGACGTCCCTGAGAAGCGAGGTATCATGGACAGTCACGCTCGCGCGGTGCGAGGGGGTCAACGGAACGAGGGAGAATTGCTTTGTTGGCGGAAATGCGCTGTTTTCATTTGCAATAAATCCCCTAATACTCGTTGCTGTAACAAACGTTTTGAAGGAGGTGATTACCAGGACATTGATTTACCTGAAAATGTGAGCACCCATGTATAGGTAAAACCTCCTTCAGGGCCCCTTTAATCACGGGAGACGGTCCTAAGTCAGGGGATTGGAAATTTGAAGTGCTTCTCACTTGTTTGCGGAAGTGCACTATAAAAAAAAAGTAGTCCGTACTGACTCTCTTTTCGGAGTCATTGCCTTGCTACAGAATTGACCACCTTTGGACTCTTGGAGAGAGGGTCAGGCGACTCTCTTTCAAACAGAGTCCCGGGACTCTAAGGGAGGGAGTCGTGACGAAGGGTCAAAAGGGACTCTGCAGGACTCCATAGGATGTAGTCATGGTTACTCCAAAATAGTAAATAAAAAAGAGTCCGCTGCACTACGTTATGACAGTCACACCGACTCTTTTTGAAAAAGAGTCCCCTGGCTCTACCCGGTTAAGAGTCGAAAAAGAGTATGCAGGACTCTGTAGAATGTAGTCATAACGAAGCCGAATCTCCAAACAAAGAGAGTCCGCTTGACTACTGCATGACCCCAGCGAAAAGAGTCACCTCGATTTGCTGAAAGTGAGTCCCGTGACCGCCATTAGACCAAGAGTCGAGATGCAGCATGCAGGAATCCACAGCACAGTCACCCAGACTCAAAATCTGCAAGGAAAAAGTGCAGTCGACTAGTTTGCGACTCGAGCAAACAGAATCCCTTCAGAGTCAAAAAGGTAAAAAAAGTACCGTACATATACGACAGTGACCTTATAAGGTAAAACCCGGCATACATGCAAGAAACATCAATGCAAGGTACCAAAGAACTCTTTTATTTAAGTAACGCCTGCAAGTTTTGAATGATGTATTGGCTCAATGACTAGAAAAAAAATATAGGAAATAAAAATCACGAGTTGTCTTAGATAACATTGGTATGACTAGAAGAAACGTGAGAAACACACGATTCGAAATTATCACCTTTGACAACGTTGGTGTCTCAAATAACAAAAAAAAATTACACCATCTTCCCGCGAGGGGAACCATGGGGTAGATGCGACGCATCGGGGGTTGCCGTTGCGTTTCCGTTATGTTAGCGATGTCAGCGTGTGGATTGCTGTTGTTGTGTATCCTATTTACGCAACATGTTCACCCCCGATGCGTCGCATCTACCCCATGGTTTCCCTCGCGGGAAGATGGTGTAAATTTTTTAACCGAGCGCAAGCTGCGCGCTAACGCACAGCTGGCACGGCGACGGGAGCGAGCGCAGCCGAGCGCAAGCTGCGCGCTGACCGCGCTGACTCACAGATGATGCTGCGGTGAGAGCGGCGGAGCGCGCAGCTGCCGTGGCGAGGAGAATGGGGGAGGGATGCGGACTACGCCGCGACAACGACGCGGGACAAGGCGAGTTAAAGAGATGCGTTGCATCTAAAACTGACTTGTGTCGGTGGAAGCCGTGAAGGAAATCCCAGAGCGGTCTTGGATGCTCAGCTAACCATTATGTTAAACTTTTAATTTTGATGTTTTACGAGGCTGGGTGTGGGGTGTTGTACGTCATCCTGCTGGTTGGATATCCATCAATGCTCAGGAAGAATTCTTGTTTTCAGAGCCCACTGAGTTGCTGGTCGATTCTATTGAAGAGGTAGACGACTTACGCCACCATTTGATGCAGCTTGGGAAGAATGACTGTGCCGGAACCGTTATTACATGGGTTAAGGCCCAGTACACGAAGGGAGCTGACCCTTGGAATTTTCAATTTGTAAACCGTGACGCAGGGATGCGGATCTAGACGTTTGCGTGATCGTCTTCGATATCAGCTGTTAGCACGAGAAGTTGAGTTCTCCTGAGCACATTGGAGACCACAGAATACCCAAAATTTTACGACTGCGTCGATAGTTTCCCGCAGAGTGTCCTGTTTGTGTCCAGGTGCAGTTGCTTTCACCTATAGCATGCCGTCGCCTGTGTAAAGAGTGTGTCTTTGTCCTTCCGTGGTCTGAGGTTTCATCCAGGGGAGTAACGTGCTGATGTTAAACAACAAGGCCATGCGCCGTTCCATACAATACAATACTACAATACAATTAGGTTTATTTTTCACCAATGTCACCACAGAGGTGAAAAAATCGGACGGAAAAAAAGCTGCAACCATGCAGCTTTGGTTGGGTTATCCTTGTTGGGTCGGGCATGCCCTTGTTGGGTTGGCGAAATTTATCGCCTCGTAGGTTGCCGACGCCCACCGTTGCCGTGGTGTCATAGCATCAGTCATAGTTGTAAGCTTTGGGGCTACCAATAATAGTTTGCAGATTTTCGAGGATCGTTTCATAGTTGACATTGTGAAGGGCAACTTTGAAGTGGATGGCGAAAATACAGGATCTGTGACGCGTACAGGTAGTCTAGGATATTCTCCTCAATATGGAATAGCAAGTTCAGGGTAGAAAGCCCCTTTCGGAACGCGAAGATGGTGTGGGTTGACTCCGTTGTCGTTGATGTACGGTTTGAGGGGTTGAACCATATGCTCAAGCAATTCACAGCGCTGATGGTCCGTGATATAAGGCGAATACTCCTGATTCGTATAGGATTGTTTGTCTCAGGAATTATTGGGTCTTCGAAATACTTGCCCGTTGTCGTTAGTTCTCCCGTTTTCTAAGATACGTAAATACGTTAGAAACGCTTGTGGCCGTTATGGTTAGGTTACAATTTAGCTTATTGCTTTTTTTTTCTTTGCCGGGCGAGGTTTTTTTTTGTGAGTTTGCGCAGGCATGTCTCCATTTAAGCTTGCAGGGCAGATGAAGGTCGGGATAGGTTGGCTTTCGTACGGCTCAGTACTCGTCAGACTCGAGGAAATGTCAACGCTAGGGCGCCGCGGTAACTGAGTGTCTAAAGCGTTGTGCTGCTGAGCCCAAGGAAGCGGGTGCGGTTCCCGCCTGCCCTGCGGCGGCCACTTTTGAGATGGCGGTGAAAAGCAATGAAGCCCGTATGTCGTGGTTTCGGGGGATATAAAGATCCCCTTGTGGTCAAGATAAATTGGAATCCTTCCACTACGGCGAGCCTCATAGCCTGGACGTTCAACGCCCAGTATTTCAGATGTTTTTGGTACACTTATGTTGAATGTTTACTACTACGTATTCTTGTGCGTGTGTGTATAAGTGGATGATTTTCGAGTCGGGGTCCGAGTCGGGGTCCTGAGATGTGCCAGCTTTTCTTTTTTGCTGAAGGTGCCCTGAATTCCTCACATGCTTTCTCCGCATTCTGCCCAATAATAAGATAGACAGACCCTTTGGCTGGCTATTTAGTTGTACTGTGATTTTTGGGCTTGAGTGTTCCCCCATTCTTTTGTATTTCCCACTGTTTCAGGGAGATTTTCCTCGCTTTCGGAAGGCTTAGAAGGTGAAGGTTAACCAAAACTGATATTTACCTGCAGGCTTCTAGGCTGGTCTGGTCATACTTTGTTATGGCACTAGAATGGAGTTAATACCCATCGTGCCACATTCACGTGCTCCGATAAAAGTACATAACTTGCCGCATTTATTTCGTGATGCCTTTAAATGAATCAGCTCTACCCAATATCTTCTAGATGTTTAGGTACGACTGATAGGTAAATCTGGCATTGTTTCGAAATGTGCAAGTCGATAAGCAACGACAGAAAGGTGTTACCCATGGATCGTGTAAAATGTATGAGCAAGCGTTCTTCTGCTCTGGGGAGACACTAGCGTCAGTTGGGCGAGTTTCAAAACGCAAGATCTCGCTCTTGTGTGATTTTACCACTGTTGTAGCGTGAATGTTTAGCCGCCAAAAAGCTACCCATGTAGACATTTACCCCTCTGAACGAATGACGTTTCTGTTCTGTTGCAGTGAGCGAGGCAATCCAGTGCTTCGACCCACGGCCTTACAATGGTACGTGGGTGTTCAGCATTGACGGAAGAAAGTTTAGTTCGTCCCTGGTGAGGGAGAAGTGCTTTAGTTTGCGCTACAGCGTGACGACGCATTGGCGCCGTGGCCACCGCATCGAAGACTT